>BCLG01002047.1:65501-84202 GCA_001602295.1 Zoysia matrella
TGCGCGCGACGTTCTCGGTGGGCAAGGAGCTGGGGCGCGGGCAGTTCGGCGTGACGCACCTGTGCACGCACAAGGCGACCGGGGAAAAGCTGGCGTGCAAGACGATCGCGAAGCGGAAGCTGGCGAGCAAGGAGGACGTGGACGACGTCCGGCGCGAGGTGCAGATCATGCACCACCTCTCCGGCCAGCCCAACGTCGTCGACCTCAAGGGCGCGTACGAGGACAAGCACAACGTCCACCTCGTCATGGAGCTCTGCGCCGGCGGCGAGCTCTTCGACCGCGTCATCGCCAAGGGCCAGTACACGGAGCGCGCGGCCGCGTCGCTGCTGCGCACCATCGTGCAGATCGTGCACACGTGCCACTCCATGGGGGTGATGCACCGCGACATCAAGCCCGAGAACTTCCTGCTGCTCAGCAAGGACGAGGACGCGCCGCTCAAGGCCACCGACTTCGGCCTCTCCGTCTTCTTCAAGGAAGGCGAGGTGTTCAGGGACATCGTCGGCAGCGCGTACTACATCGCGCCGGAGGTGCTCAAGCGCAAGTACGGGCCCGAGGCCGACATCTGGAGCGTCGGCGTCATGCTCTACATCTTCCTCGCCGGCGTGCCTCCCTTCTGGGCAGGTATATATATATATATACATGCTATATATAACTGCGCATTTTTCAGATGGTTTCAGACCAAGATATTAGGACAGTACGACAGATTAAGAAACTGCGCGAACTGTTCACACTTCACAGAGAATGAGAATGGCATCTTCACCGCCATCCTTCGCGGGCAAATTGATCTCGCGAGCGATCCATGGCCTAACATTTCATCTGGAGCCAAGGATCTCGTCAAGAAGATGCTGAACATCAACCCCAAGGAGCGGCTTACAGCGTTCCAGGTCCTTAGTAAGTTTTCAGATCCTTAAAATTTGTTCGAATCGTATTATTGTTTATTAGTAGATATCACATCATTATGGCATTGACATAACAATTTGGCATGGATTTGAACATGTAGACCACCCCTGGATCAAAGAAGATGGAGATGCACCTGATACACCACTCGACAATGTTGTTCTCAACAGGCTCAAGCAGTTCAGAGCCATGAACCAGTTCAAGAAAGCAGCATTAAGGGTACCATCTTTGCCAAGTATTCCACATAAGGCAATTACTGAACAACAAATTGCAGTTAAAATTCACTCCTGCCATGAATCTAACAATGCAGATCATAGCTGGGTGCCTGTCGGAAGAGGAGATCACCGGTTTGAAGGAGATGTTCAAGAACATCGACAAGGATAACAGCGGGACCATTACGCTTGAAGAGCTCAAGAATGGGTTGGCGAAGCACGGAACCAAGCTGTCAGACACTGAGATTCAGCAACTTATGGATGCAGTGAGTTTTTTTATCAGCTCAAATAAGAACATATCGGTCTCTTAATTTGACATGACAAATTAAACAGATAAACGCATTTTACTCATTTTCCAGGCTGATGCTGATGGCAATGGACTGATCGACTACGATGAGTTCGTCACCGCAACAGTGCACATGAACAAACTGGACAGAGACGATCACCTCTACACTGCGTTCCAGTATTTCGATAAGGACAACAGTGGGTAAGTTCAGAATGAAAATAAATACAGTTTTGATACCAGAAATTAAATTTCGAATTTGAATATTGAGTTGAGGTACGTAACGCAAAAGAAAATATTTCATTGTCTTACAGGTACATTACAAAAGAAGAGCTTGAGCAAGCTCTGAAGGAGCAAGGATTATATGATGCTGAGGAGATTAAGGAGGTCATCACAGACGCTGACACTGACAATGTAAGGAACTTAAAATTTAGTTGGCATAATTGATTTCAAAAATAATATTTTTTTATTTCTTCGCTCTAGAGAAATTGAATTTTGCTTTCGCATTTTTACGTAGGACGGAAGGATAGATTACTCGGAGTTTGTGGCCATGATGAGAAAAGGAACGGCTGGTCATGAGACGACGAACCACAAGAAAAGGCGCGACCTAGTACTATAGGGAGCCAGCAAGTGTGTAATGTGTACATCAATCAACCCAAACAAGAAAAAATTGTACAAATCCATACAAATTTGAAATGGAATCACATCTGCAATCCAGTTCATTTGCCATCCCAATTGTTTGTAGTATTCCTTATGCTATAGGATTATTGCCATCCACGTCATTCTTTCTTCTTTTACTGCTAATATTTTTCAAATGACCAAAATACAATTGCCCCCATTCAGTTTCAGGCATGAATGCAGAAACAGAAAACTCCAACCACAACGCGCCTGTTGATGTTCCAGGAGCATTGGTCGGTGTTGATTAAGATCTCCAGAGACAATTGAGTTCCAAGTGAAAAAGATTGTGTCTGACCGTAAAAGGTTCAGAAAATTGGCTAAGCTTTCCTACTGTTAAGCATTAGTGTACACGAAAGGCATTATATGTATCCGAATAGCATAGTATTTTAGGGAAAACATTAAAGTTGTCAAGATCACGAAGTCATTACCTGTTAACTCTGACACAGAAATCTAAAATTATTTATTTTTCTACAGAGAAAAAAATATATTACTTGCCGTTCAACTGTCTCATCAATGGCTTTGTGCGTACAACCGTGACATCAGAGATGCCCATCAACATTACAAGCATTTGCGAGCTGCATTCTACCAACTGTAACATCTTAGTTGCATGGAAATAGTCGCCTCTACGGTTTATAGTTACAGCCAGCTTACATCTCGCCCCAATCATATTTCTTTTTCAGGGATTAATAAGGAAAATGAAAGGCCTGACCTATGGACGAGGTAAGATGTAAAACTTCAGACCTCAATCAGCTGCTCGTCCCTCTATGCGGATCCCTCTAACTCTTCTCCAAATCTATCCAGCCTTGACACCTCAGCATCATAATCACGGATCAGAGTATGGTTAATAGAACCGTCATCTTCACTAGCATGGATTTGCCGCCCAGCAAACCTGCAGAGTAAAATGATTTTCTTTTATTGTTAGTACATGTCATCCACAAAAAGAAAATAGGTAGTGGCACTTAGATGACAAAATTAATTTTATCAACTTTTCAGACTAATCAGAGAGGCATTGACATGATAAAGGTTCACGCAAGGGAACAAATAATAAGACACAAATGCCAAGGGTTCGATAACAAAATTACAACATCCTAACATAAGAAACAAATGGAAAAAGGAGTATGTGTTGAAACCTACCATCTTCCATTCATCTTCTCTATGCATTTGGCAGCATCTTTCCGGTCTTTGAATTTTACCAATATGACACCTTGTGGATGATTTTCGCAAATCTGAATTAAAAAAACATGTCAATTTAACAATTTTCAGCACGTGAAGAAAGTGGAGGATTAAAAATAGAAATAATTTGGTGAGTCAAAACTGATTCACGCCAAGTAGATTGATTCTTGATAATTTCTTTCTAGAAAAAAAGATTTTGGAAAGAAATTTCCAGAATATGTTGTCCTGAAAAATCAATTCGTGGGAGATAGGAAGACTCCACATGGGTTATGCATTAAAGAGCTACTATCATCACTAAGGTGGAATAGATCATTACCTTGACATTATCCACTGGACCAAACTTGATGCATTCCTCTCTAACATCTACCTCCAGCTCAGAAAGAAGTTCTTCATCAGCCTGCAAGGTTGGGATGTTCTTAGATTATCAAATATAAGTGAACAGAGAGTTGCTATGAAGCATAAACATTAGAAGATTAAACAGAAACGATAGGTACGGAAATACAGTGCAGATAGATACAGTTTCAGATAAGGAGACGATAAATTTCAAGAGGCATCAAGCATACTTCAGCTACTTACTCTCAACTCAGCAGGAGAGAACATATGCCGTAAAATCACCGTGGTAGGAATCATCACCTTCTTATCATCATGTCCACCTATGAAAATTTTCAGACAGCAAATAAAGTTAGATTAAACTTTCTCCAGTGCCCCTTTCAATTAAAAAGAACAAAATGTTCTAGAGTCCATCTTATAATGAATTGTGTCAAATCATTTAACTTAACCAACAAGATCATTAGAGTAATTAATTCAGCCATATGAAAATAATGTGGGTATTATTTTTACAATCTAAACCTATCCCTGGGTGAACCACATATTTGAATCAACTATAATAAAAATGAATACAAAAAAAAAAAGAAATTACCCCATCCAAGCATTTTATCTTCAACCTTCTTGGTCTTTCTTTTCTTTTGCTTATCTGTTTTCTTTGGAATGAAAACATCACCTGAAAAACAGGGGAAGCATGAGTCACAATTTTTACAGATGATTGCACTGAAGAGTATTTAGTTTTGATATAAATTTACAAAATTATTACCTTTCTGCTCAAATTTGGCTGGACTTACAGATATCATTATCTTACCACCAGGGCGGAATGATGTCCCATCTAACAATTGAACTGCTAAAGCTACAGATGGCTCCTTGAGATAGGTTATCAAGGCATCACCCTTTTTCCTTCCTGTTTCTTTGTCAGTATAGATCTTCACCCGTGGCTTTTTAGTTTCTGGATCCTGTGTTATCATTTATGAACATTTACATGAACCTCAATGCTTTAGAGTTTGGGAAAGAGATGAACCACAAAATAGCCACATACTTTCCATACATATTTTATGATTCAGAGAAACAACAGTAGCTATTTGCAATAAAATACATGCAAAATAAATATTTAAATAAATTAAGTTTAACTAAACAAACTGTATTTTGAAAATAATTGTACATACATCGACCTAAACCTATGGGCAGCCATGCCGACACATACTGATATAATGAAGGCTCTAAGTTTGGACATCTGAAATAAACTCTTAGATTAATCCATCTTAACCTGTGGCAGCTGTGCGAACATCTACTGATATAATGCATGCTGCAAATGATTAGCAAATTTCTTTTTTGTCTTTTTTTTTTTTTTTTTGCAAAAACGAACAGACTTGCAATGACGAATTTAAGTCAAAGTACAAACTTCTTTTACCTAGCATTCCAATTAATTACATCTTCATATAACACTTATATTATCGTCTAAGCACTGACAACTGCAGATTTAATGCATACCTCCTTTATTATTCCACATTTGGAAAATACCTCCACAATCTGCAAAAAAAAAATTCCAGTATCAGAATCAAGCATTTTTTTTTATAAAAAATAACCAGCTAGTCAACTAATAGCCTACAAAAGTGAGAAATGAAATATGCCTTCAGAATTAGTTGATGTGAGTGATTTACCTCCTCCACTGTGACATCATAAGGCAAACCAGTTACATAGACATGCGTGTTGACTTTGACATCAAACCAACTGTCTGGAGGTTTATTAGCTTCCTATCACAGAAGTCAAACAGGTTAGAATTATTAGACTATGCAAAATTATCAGAGACTCCAAGAATACTTGGAAAATATACCTTTTTTTCAACTGGCTTCTCAGATGATTTTCTCTTCTTTTCTACTCTCTTTTCTTTTTTATCTGATTCTTTATTTTTGTTTTCAGCTGGAGGGTTGATTTCTTCTAATGCAGATAGACCAGGAATTTCCGGCGCCTGAAATACTTCTTCCTCCAGTGCAAAAATCATCTCTTCAACAGCATAACCTTCTTTTTTATCTGGTACATCATTCTTAAAAAAAAACATATGAGAATCAGCAAAATGAAAAATGGAGTGTATTAAACAGGATAACCTGAAGAGAAGGGATTATATGCTGAATTAACCAGATGATATGAAGCAACACCCATTTTCATATGATGCTGCTTTTCCACAACAAGGCACAGAAGATATATAGCTCTAAACTCAGGACGATGTATTTCACGTGGCAAGTCAATACCCAAGAAAGCAACTGATATAACAGAGGCAGTGTATCTAAACCTAGCAATGGTAGAGACAGGTTAGCAATACTTACTTGAGGAACCCATGCCCTCAGGTTACGGTCCCATTTGTAAATGGTGCCATCATCATCAGTAAATTCTTCCTCACCATCTGGTGGGGTTGCTGGCCGCTCATCAAGCTCTTGATTTACATCTCCACCTTCAGCACTGCCTTTCAAGGCCTCCACTTCAGCCTCGGCTTCTATAACCTCCTTTTGAAATTTTTCTAAATCATCTTCGATAGCTGGAGCAGCTACACAAAAAACCAAAAGAATGGTCCAGTGAGAGAATAGAACCTTACATAATTCTGTTTAAAGGTACAGACCAAGGCGAAAGCATTAACCTTGTCCAGGTTGACCCTTTGAAGTGACCACAGAGTTCAACTCAGGGATTGAAGAGAGTGGCATCCATTCGCTCCTCCCTTCTGCCCAGAGCATTGTGCCCGCGTTGAGATACCCGTTTGCAAAATGTTCTGCAAGGAAACAGTTTATGATTTATTTTTAACATCATTACCGTTATGGAAACAAGAAGCAAATGTCTTCAAAAGCGTGGAAATGAAACAGACTCAAGACTCTGAGAGTTGATCCACACATGATTGTTCAGAAATCGATAACTTAATAACAAATAGACTAAATTCATCATCTCAAACAGTATGACAACAGCCAAACCAATTCGCCCTCGTGGACTAAACCCTAATTCGGACACCACAGACACTGAGGAACGTTAAAAATGGGCTAAACTTCTCCGAGTAAGAGGGAAAGGATCACTCACCTTGCAGCTCCAGCAGCGCGTAGGGGCCGATGCTCTCCTGGTTCGGGCCGAGCACATACCAGCCCACCTCACCGGCGGCCGCGCCGCTGGTCTCCATGGAAGAAGAAGACAAGGGAGAATGAAGGCTGCGCTCGGAGCAAGCAGAGGGTGGTGCTAGGTTACAGAACAGATTGCCGGCGGAGAGGGTAAGCACCGAGAGAGGCGGCTGGCCGGAGAGGCGTGCGGCGGAGACCCGGCGCTGTTGGGAAAATCGGAAGAACGGCGAAGTTCTAGAATGGTCCCTGTGCTTCGGAGAGAAGAGCCTGTCTGGACGGCCGAGATTGCCTCGCGCTCGCAATTAACGGTGCTGACAGCAGATGTGAACCCTTTTTCATTGACACCATTGAACTAGAGGGGCGTTCCAATTTCTATTTTTTCTATGAAATTAAATTAGTTTTTATAAAATTTATGTACGCTTTCGACAAAATTCCTGGACGGCATCAGATGAGCAATAGTTCCTCGCTTCTCATCTGATTTCAGCTAGATCGAGGTCCTACAAAACTCCGTGAAACCTTGTCTAGACGTGCTACAAGCAGGGTTTACGAAATCAGTGAAAAGCAACTGATTTTTACTGTTCTCGGTGAATACTCGATTTCACCGTACCATCTAGTATTTTCGATTTTAAATTTTTTGAAAATTTAAAAATTCAAAAGAAGTCGAAATTTGATCAAATCGAGCAGTAAACAGATGAAAACCGCTCAAACCAATTTAATTTCAAATTTCAAACGGTAAAAAAAACTGATCAGGCAAAAACCAAACAACTTTCACTCAAATTTGATTTTCAAATTATCCTATTTTTTATTTATTGAAGTAATTTTTTCAATTTTCATAAAAACCGACCAAACTAATGTCAGCTGATTTTGGGAATCAAAACGAATTCCAAAACCTGGCTTATGCATAAGATGGACAGAGTCGGCTAACATCGATGGCATCACGTGAGCAGCTTCCCTTCTGGCTCCGCCAGCGGTAACGTCACATATGGTTCCCACCAGACATTCGTATGATCGATTTCTTCATAGGAGCAGCCGCATTGCCGCTGGTACCTCTCAAGTGCACATGCCAAAAGGCACTTGCTTTTACTCTGAATCCCAATTCTCAATACCATCATTCAGCAGCATCCCCACTGATGCAACACCACCACTCAACAAGCATCGTCATCATAGTAGTACTAATCTAAGGCCCATTGGCCACTTTTACAGTCAAAGCATCAATGAAATACTTCTATTACATTTAACTGAGGCCAAATTAAGAGACCAATGGATGGGTCAGCAAAACCCTGCGAATTCCATCACAAATATCCCTCTCTTTCTAAATAGCAATCGTTTCTGAACCCTAACATTCAGTCTGATGTTGTTATCACCTATGATAATGCTAGATTAGCCAAACAAAAACGTAGCAAAAGTCGTGGATCCCAAGGAAGACCGTCAGTGGCAGCATCAGACGTGCGGACTTTAGCATCCCGGGGCGAGTTCAGAGCCCCAACAGGATGTAGTAGACAAGGGTGATGGGTAGTGCGATAAGCATCCCAAAGATAACACTGCAGCAAAGAAAGAGAGTTATATGGTTGTCAGGACTCAATCAGTTACAGCATGAAACACAAATATATGCTACTAGCAAGAATTGTGATACAAACACTTAGGGGAGAAGCGGTTAGCGAGTCAAACACGACCAAAACTTCAGTGCAGATGCAGTGATATGAGTTCTAAATTATGAGGCATTATATTATGGAAAAGGAAACCAGGAAACAAGGCCATAGGCTGCTAACTATAGGGCAAAAGGTTACCTTTATCTAATCTATCTACATAATCTGAGGACAAAAAGTGCACCAATAAGAAAGAGTGTATCTTGGCAAGACTGAAACTGATAGTGCATTATAAAGAAAAGAGGTACTAGTATCTCAAGATATGGTCATACGCTGTGCTCAGTATGTTAGGATGCACGTTGTACTCCTTGGCAAACACAAACGGCACGATTCCTTGAGGTAGAGCAGCCTGAAATTAAATTGCAAATTGAAACCTATAAACTTTCATTTATGCAAAAAAAAAGGGTTACTTATATACTTTCATTTATGCAACAAAAAAGTTTACTTTTCCACTGAATTAGCCACCTAAACGATGGTATACCTGAACGATCGCGATGTGCAGAAGAACCCCACGCAGCCCTATAGCAATGGAGGCAGCAGCCATGACGGCCGGACCGACGAGGAACCTGACGGCCATTGCGAACGCAGCAATGGTGTTCCCGCAGGCGATAATCCGCGGCTGCAATGCCATGAACAGGCCTGAAAACGGAGCGCGCAATTGGTAAGCAGCTGAACAGGATACAACACACACAAAGCACTGTCCTCTTGAAATGTAAGCAAGAGATGGACAACAAACCTAAACTGAACATTGCCATCCCAAGACCGGCATCAGAGAGGAGTGAGATAGACCGGGCGATGATTGCAGGCATTTCAATTCCCCACCTGTTGATAACAAAAACGCACTAGGAATTTGGAGTAAACATAAATGTAGTAGGGATAACACTGAGTAATTATTTTATTTTTGTTAACCTGTATGAGACCAGGGACCAGATAACACCCAGGAGGCTGGAGTAAGTGTTGGGGTTCCTGATGAGCTTCCTCCAGACCATGATCAGGATTAGCCTGGTCATCACGCTCGCCGGCGGCATCGTGGCCGACCTTTCCTCGCCGTTGTCCTTGGGGTGAAGCCGGGCGGTCGAGTTGGACCCCAGCTTTGACAGCGTTGGTCCGCCCTTGATCTCCGCGCCATTGTTCCTGCTGAAATCGTCACGCCCGTACTCGTCGTAGGCTTGGGCGCCTGTTGATGTCAAAGCACGAACCAAAAGTGAAATTTTTTCAGATGACAAGTCGAAGCAGAGCATGTATGATGAGGAGAAGAGAGAAAAGCTTTGCCTTTGGCGAGGACGTCGCCATGGTCGGCGCCGAAGACGTGCACCGCGCCGCCGCCAGCCCGCTCCGACACAGGCGACGCGCTGGAGCTCCAGACGAACATGTGCAGGTCCTTCCTCTTTGCCGCCAGAGCCTGGGACAGCGGCTGCGGTGAGTGTCCCCCGACGCCCTTCTCCTCGTCCCCTGCTCCTCCTCCTCCCTTGGCGGCAACGTCGCCGAAGAACTCGGCGTGGTTGAAGCTGGACCCACGCGGCGTCGGGTTGCGCGACGACTGCAGCGAGTAGATCTCCACGCCGGAGAGGTTAGACACCCGCGGCTGCTGCTGCTGCATCGAGTGGGAGTGCGAGCGTGAGGCCTCGGACCGCGAGCCGGTGGACTTGCGCACGGTGACGCGCACCCTGCCGTCCTCCGCGACCTCGAGCTCGGCCTGCGCGTCCCCGTTGGCGAGAGACACGACGTCGGAGTCGACGCGGAAGGACACGATCGACGCCGCGGCGTCCCCGGGGAACTGGTCCATGACCAGCATCCGCGCGGCGCGGTACTCGAACAGGAACAGCATGAGCGTGTACCAAATGATGCACTGCAGCACGACCACCTGCACCATGAGCGTGCCGGCGCTGTCGGGGCCGTACATGCCCCGGAGCAGCGGGATGCCCATCACGAGCGTGTTGGGCAGCGTCGACAGCGAGAACAGCGTAACGACCCAGTCGAGCGAGACCAGCTCGCGGACCGGCGAGACCCGCGACGCCGCGAGGAGCAGCAGCGCGAGCACGACGACCTTCTGCAGCGTGTCGGCGGCGAGGAAGCGCAGGTTCATCGCGAACGGGTCGTTGGTCGAGATGAAGTGGAAGGAGAGGAGCGGGACGGCGAACAGCGCGACGAAGCGGTTGATCCCCGCGCACTGGTCGGGGGTGAAGATGCGCCACCACCGGACCGAGCCGTACGCGAGCGTCATCGCCACGTACAGCGGTACCACCGCGGTTAGGACGTGGTACAGGTCCAGCGCCGTGATCATCGCGGCGAAGGCGGTGGCTTCTCGGCGACGCTCTGCTCGGCTCTTGGGTTGGGTGGATGGAGCGGGATCTTGGTTGCTGCGGCAGCGAAGGAGCAATGTGGGGTGGCTTGTGCGGTGGTGATGGCTTCAGGACTTGGCAATGGAGTGCGGCACGGAACCGAACGGAGCAGACGCAGATAAATGAAGAGCGGTGGTGGCCAGTGTCTGGAGTCTCTTCTGGACTCAGGAGCAAGACGAGAAGAGAGAGGAAGCAGAGGGAGGAGAGGGAAGAAGACACAGATGAGGAGGCAATCGCGCAACCAGGGCCAGAGGCACCGAGCAGAGCTGCCGCAGGCAAGTGTTCCGCGCGCAACGCCACGGAACAGTGCAGTTTCCACGGCTGGGGCTGGAGCCTCGCACACTTCCGGGCCAGTGCTAGGAGCATGGGCAGCTGTGTGGACTGTGGAGTAGGTACGCGCGCGCGCGGCGCAAAGAATTGAAGCGGGCCGGCGTGGTAGGCGTAATGGCAGACAAGAAAGCCGGGGCCGGATCCGGTTGACGGAGCATCGGGAGGCGCGGCAGTGATGACGACTCCCGAGAGGAGGAAGACGTTGTCCCTGGTTGTAGCAGCAGTAGCCCTGCGAGGTAGGACTGCGGCTACACGCTGCCATTGCATCACCCTCGCTCATCTCTGTCTGATCTGATGCAACAGCGGCCAGGGGTGTGGTGTGCGTATGCTGGGGAAAGGAGGGAATCTCTGTCGTCAAGATCGAGATCATCGCTTTTGCGCAGGCGGAGCTCTGCCTTGTTGGACTTTCACGGTCGCTTGCGTGCTTGTGCCTGTGTCCGGCGGGGAGGGGGAGGGCCGTCGGTCAGCTGCCTGCCTCCGTCCATGATCCATCCATGGGCCGTCGGTCAGCTGTCTTTGCGTGTGGCAATGCTTCGCAGGGTAACGGGTCTTCACCTGCTGCGCTCCAGCGGATGGGCGGGAAGTGAGGAGGATCACGGGCCAGCCCGTTTTTCTCGGAACGGCCCAACGGGGATACCACTTCGGCAGTTGGGTCGCCCATAGCCAAAGCCTAACGAAGGAGAAAATATGCTTAGGCTGATTTGTAACTTGAAATTTGTGCTATTTCTATAATTTTTTCCTGTGAAATGATTAATGTAAAATTTCTATGTGGTTTTTGTCAAGTTCCTACATTGTAAAGGAAGTTTTAGGTCTTCTTCAAAACACAGAAATTTCAGTTCAATTTCACATGAAAACACAGAATTCGAAAAATTCTCCCGCAATCAAAAAAAAAAAAAAACCTTAGTAGTACCTATTTTGTGCTTACCCATGTCAAAAATACTAGGTAGATTTTAAAATAGACATTCCATATTATGTTTACCATAGCAATAATATGACTCCTCTCTGTAACCTTATTATTGTTGGTAACGGAACTCCCATACGTCAACCGATGATCATCGATGAACATGGCCAAAAGACCCCTTTTTTTGCAATGCAAGGAGAAATCTAGGAAGGTTATGTTGTTCAGCATCGCCGTTGCCAATCCGAGTTCTCGGATTTAGGTTCGCAACCGAAGATTCAGAGGACTTTTACCGATTCCTCCATGATTTCACCAAAGTCGATGTTTACTGCACCGCCATCTCTTTGAGCTAATCCCTAGCTACGTACAGCGGGAATCGGTCATCGTCAGTGCCGGTTCAGACACGCCATGAGCATAACGATCTCCTGACTAACGAGAGTACGATCGTCACTCACCACGCCCAATGCCCGGGGGTGGGGGTGGGATTAGTTACCGGCGCCACCAACGATACGATGGTAAGCAAGATTGCTCAAGCTGACTATCAATTCTTCAATGTAGTACTAGTAGATTTGTTACGCCGAGTTATCAGAGGTATCTTTCCCCTTCCCAGTTAATAGTTTCAACCACAGAATTTTTAAAATTGGTTCTGAATCTGCTCTGTCTGAAAATAAGTGGCAATTTGAGTTTAGCTAAATATATCTTTAACCAATAATTTCTGTAAACATAAATTAATTTTAATATATAATATTATAAAAGATTTTCTTATGATGAATTTAAAATACAAATACTAAGTTTTTAAAACTAGATGTCGCAAAGTGCAAACGACCACTTATTTTAGAACGTAGACGATAGATTGAATCTAATGAATGATTATTATTATTAAATTCAAACACCGTAACAAGTCTCTTCCTCAATTGTTTATCCATGGCAAGCAGCGGCAGATTGCATCCACCCATCAATCAAACCAAACACTCCCAAGTCAATTTGTCCATACTAATCTACTTCTAGTCTGGAAACCGTCTCAGCTCGGAGGATGGATCGTGATACTGGTTCGCGGGAAACAAATCAAAATATAGAACTCCGCGCGGTATCCGTGCAATCACAAGAAGATCCGTGGGCCCCACATGAAAGTCCACGTTAGGACACTGTCCGTCGTCTACTTTCGTTGACTGAGCGGGCCGGCAGCATCCCCCCCACTCCTCTGCTTCGTCGCCGGCTGACGCACCAGCACAGCACCACTCGCCCGCTCCGTCCGTTGCAGCCTGCCACGCCGCGCCATGAAGTGGAACAAGGCCTCCGCGGGCGCTGCCGTCGCCGTGGACGCCTCCGACACGGACACGGACCACGCCCGCCTCCGCGAGCTCGGGTACAAGCAGGAGCTCAAGCGCCACCTCTCGTACGTAATTGAGCTCTCCTACTCCTAGCTCGGTCTACCGTGCTCGTCCGTACTAGCTTCCTGACCAGCCGTCGGCCGCGCGCGTGAGCTTACGCAGGGTGCTGTCCAACTTCTCCATCACCTTCAACATCCTCTCGGTGCTGACGGGGGTCACCACGCTCTACAACACGGGGCTGACCTTCGGCGGGCCGGCCACCATGACCCTCGGCTGGTTCGTCGCCGGAGGCTTCACCATGGCCGTCGGCCTCTCCATGGCCGAGATCTGCTCCGCCTTCCCCACGTCCGGTGGCCTATACTACTGGAGCGCGCGGCTCTCCGGACACCGGTGGGCGCCCTTCGCGTCCTGGATCACCGGATGGTAATTAAGTGCACTCGTCTTTGTTCCTGTTCTTATCAGTTTTTTACAGTATTTTATAGGTGCAGTTCCAATTCTCACCCGTTTGTTGCAGGGTAGTAACTAAGAGATCGTGGTAACAGAGGAAAATAAGGTGAATTTGTGCTCTGTAGTCTTGTTGCTTGACACTCGTTGTCCTGATTAAAGACCGAGTCTTTGTAGAAAATGGAAAATTGTTTCCACCCTCTGCGTGAATCACGCAGTCTTAGTTCTTATTTACAAAGGATTAACTCGATACATGCTATTACTGTTTTATAAAATTTGACATATACCATCGTGAGCCACGTGTCATTGAAATAGATGGTCCCCCTGTCATTGACGCGCAGGGGCATATTTTGAAACTAGGAGATTTTGTAATCGGCACTCACCCATTGAGGGAATTAAAACAAATGAAAGACCTTACGAAGAACAAAATCTATTATACGAAGAATAAAGTCCATAACTTTCATTTTGATGGTGTTCTCATCGTGTCAACAGTATATTTAGTGATCTATTTGGTTTCTCATTTGCAATGCATTTCTTTTCTAGACTCTAATAGCTTGCTTTTCTTTATCTGTCTTACTTTCAGGTTCAACATTGTTGGGCAGGTAACAAGTCATTTCTCTCTAAACTTCATTTTTTTCATCCTAACCAACTTCTAATCACATCCTTTTTCTGTAGTGGGCAGGCATAGCCAGCATAAACTTTTCTCTAGCGCAGCTGATTCAAGTGATCATCCTGCTTAGCACTGGTGGGAACAACGGCGGGGGTTACTTGGCATCAAAGTACGTTGTCATTGCTATACACGCCGGGATCCTGCTGAGCCATGCCATCATTAACAGCCTCTCCGTCTCTCTTCTGTCTTTCATCGGGAAGTTTGCTGCTGCTTGGAACATGTTAGGTCATGTCTCTACTGACTTGAGTCTTCTCGTTCAGAAAAAAACTGCACACACATTTAGCGTTTGGTTTGTTAACAGAAGGCTAAGGTGCCTGAGGGTGCAAGTTATTTTTTCCTCTGCAGGTGTCTTTGCACTGATGTTTGCGGTACCAATTGTTGCCACGGAGAGAGCCAGTGCTAGATTTGTTTTCGGCCATTTCAACACCAACAATAGCGCGGGAATTCACAGTAACCTCTACATCTTTGTGCTGGGGCTCCTAATGAGCCAATACACATTTACAGGATACGACGCGTCTGCCCATATGGTACACCTTCACTGGACTGCACCCTGAGTTCACTGTTCTGCTAAAACTAGCATCGTCTTTATGCCTTGGTTTTAAATTTAATCTGTTCATGTAGACTGAAGAAACCAAAAATGAAGATTGGAACAAAACTAGCATCATCTTTATGCCTTGGTTTTAAATTTAATCTGTTCATGTAGACTGAAGAAACCAAAAATGCAGATTGGAACGGCCCGATCGGTATAATCAGCGCGATCGGTATATCGCTAATAGCAGGTTGGGGCTACATACTCGGCATCACATTTGCAGTGACGAACGTACCGTACCTCTTGAGCCCTGACAACGACGCGGGAGGGTATGCGATCGCTCAAGTGTTCTACCTCGCCTTCAAAAGCCGGTACGGCAACGGTGTTGGAGGAATCATCTGCCTGGGGATTGTGGCCGTCGCCGTGTACTTCTGTGGCATGGGCTCAGTGACTAGCAACTCCAGGTGATCCTCCTCTGCTTGCTCGCTCGCTCGCTTCTGATTGGGATTTTCCGTAGAGCGGTAACTCACTCCTGGCTTTTTTTGCCCTCTTGACTAGGATGACTTATGCGTTCTCAAGAGATGGGGCCATGCCGTTCTCTTCCGTCTGGCACAGAGTCAACAAGCAAGAAGTCCCGATCAATGCTGTTTGGCTCTCGGCTTTCGTCTCCCTTTGCATGGCGTTGCCGGTAATCGAATTCAAAACCGTTAGGATATGGTTCTTCTCACTGCATATCGATCCTGTTCGACGGTGATATCTGATGAACGAAGGGTTCCTCCGAATGCAGTCGCTGGGCAGCCTGGTCGCGTTCCAGGCGATGGCGTCCGTCTCCACGACGGCGCTCTGCGTCGCCTACGCGCTGCCGAGCTTCTTCCGGGTGACGCTGGCGCGCGAGAGCTTCGTGCCCGGCCCGTTCAACCTCGGCCGGCACGGCGTGCTCGTCGGCTGGGTCGCCGTCGTCTGGGTGGCGATCGTCACCGTCCTCTTCTCGCTGCCGGTCGCGTACCCGGTGTCCAAGAACACGCTCAACTACACTCCCGTCGCCGTTGGCGGTCTGTTCGCCCTCGTCGTGGCGTCGTGGGTCCTCAGTGCCCGGCGCTGGTTCAAGGGACCTGTTACAAATTTGGGAGTGTAGGGTTGTATGGAATTCGTGGATCATTTGCAGTTAGATAAATGTGTTCAGCATGAGAAAATTTTCAGAACATACTCAAAACTTTAGTGGTGCTGTCATGCATTTGGATAGGAGATTTCTGCCCCAATCAAATCAAACATACTACATTGTACAGGTTGGACAAGCTAAATCCGAAGGATTGGATTGGGATTTTTCTAAATTGAAGAAGCAAGAGCAATACAACATGTAACGAATGGCGTATGGTGTCATATAAAACTAATATATTCACAATAATCCTTTATATCTAGTGCTAAGCAAGAGCAATACATCATGTTGTATCCTCCCGTTTCATGTTTATTTTGACAAGTAGTACTCCTATTACATTTTGTATCACTCTTGCTGGTAGCATCCACATCTTTAATCCTTGATCAAATCTTTGTCAAAAAAAAAAAATAATTAAATCATATCCAGCAGAAGACCGGAAGAAAACTAGCCACGTAGACCTCATTGGCCTGGTACCACTAATGAGATTACGCCTTGTAGTCCCTGTTGTGGTCGAGATCATCTGCGCTCCCTCCAACAATTATAAACCATTACTAGTACTTTGCAAAATCGGTTGTATTTGTATCTCGCGAGCAGTGAACCCGTCAAGCCATCCATTTTGATTGAGACCCGGGATTCATTATGATTTTCTGGTGTGAGAGCTTTTCATAACAACCTACTTGGCATCGCATCACCAAATTTTCCAAGTCTAGTCAGCACTCGTTTGATTTGCAGAAAAATTTCTCAGATCTTACGTTTTGTTTTACAAAATTAAAAAGGCATGTTTGACATGTCTCCGAAGCCCAGCTCAATTTCTATTAAATTTCTGAGTTCCTAACGGGTGTTGATCAATTTTCACGGGTTCAAGATTCAAAAATGGAGCTTTGACCCGACCCGGTAAGAGCTCGTCGTGAGGGGGACGTCGAGTTAGGTCCGGCATGCGGCCGGCCGGTCGCCACCCACCTGCCCACCGCCTCTTCCCACGCGGCCCGCACCACGGCCACTCCCTGCGCCGGGGACCATACCTCTGCGCCCACCGACACCGTGGGCCCGCATGAGGTTGAGGGGGTGGGCCAGGCCCACGCGGGCACGCTTCCTTGTGCGAGACGCGGGAGGCAGCGACCGCTGCGACCTCTCCGTCTCCGTCCAACTCCCACCAACCCGACGCGCCGGTTGCGTCGAATCCCAGCCACGGAGCCCCGGGCCCGCCCGTCGGTTCGGTCGCCGATTTAGCACCGACGACGACGTCTCGCCTCGCCCTCGTCGACTGGGTTGAGTTGCGCGAGCTTCGGTTTCATCGATCGATTGATTGATCGAGGTCAGCAGCGTGCCGGTTGTTCTTCCCGCTTTCCCTTTCTCCTCCCGTTTCTGCTGCCTTTTCTCGATTTCACGCGTGATTTGGTGGTAATCTAGGAGCGTTGGAAGATGCGAATTGCGAGATCCTGCTCAAACTTTTTTAGTTTGTCAACTTTGTTCTAGGATTTTCGTTAGGACACGAGCGGGGTAAGTTTTTTGCGCGAGTACAGCAGCTATGTTGCCTCAATTAGAGAGCGAACTTTCTGGCTAGGTGTTAGGTATTGTGCAATTGGTGCACGAAGGTTCCGAGTTTCGGCGGTGAATCTTACCTATAGTGGAATCAGGCTTTAGAAGCATCGAGTTCGCTCCTTGGCCCTCGCAAAGGAAAGGAACTAATTCATTTCTGCTGGTTGTTAACTGTTCACACCGTTCCATTGGCTCTGCAGCTGGGGACTCTTTCATACACACCAGAGCTTGAATTCGGTATGGAGTGCAGATTAGATCGAGGAGCTAATTTTGAGTGGCAATTTCCTTTTTGTAGAATGTCAAGCCTCGAGGAGCCGCTTGGTCTCGGAGACCTTCCCAAGCTGAGTATTAACAGGCTTGAATGGTTCTCTTCGCCAAATGCATACCGCAGGGCAACAACTGATGACCACAGCGCTAGCAAGTAAGTTTTGATGTGCCTGAATTTAGCTTTCTGCAGGGAACAATGAAGGGATGCTGCAAAAATCAAACCTCTCTCTTTCTTCTTGTTTCGAATGAAAATACATATTGTTGATTCACTCTTCTCAGGCACAGCAACTCCTGCAATGGTAACAGTCAGATGATATACCATGGCAATCCTTATTTGTGGCAGTCGCAGTGCCGTAATACCAATTCATCCTCTGATGGACTGGAGCTTAGAGACCTTCCTCGCAAGGTAGTTTTAGTTGCACTAGTAGCACAGAACTGATACAATATTTTATTATCGTCTCTATTTTGTCTTGCTGCCGAGTTTAAACAAAATTTAATCATCGTAAGATAAACAGATATAAAAAAAAATAGGGTCACAACAATTCTATTTTGTCTTGCTGCCGAGTTTAAACAAAATTTAATCATACACTATTTTATTCATTGTCGCTATTTTATCTAGATACCAAGTTTAAACAAAACTTATCATTGTTAGGTAAACAGATACAAAAAAAGAAGGATCATTTTAATTCTAGTGTGCCATGCTTTCCTTTAATTGGTTTGACTAACAATCTGTCTTCAGGTTCTAAGGGATCTACCAAGTTTTGTGAAGATAGTTGAAGTCGGACCACGAGATGGTCTGCAAAATGAGAAGAACAATGTACCAGCATCTGTAAAGATCCAGCTGATACACAAATTGGTGGCTGCAGGCTTATCAGTAGTTGAAG
>BCLG01002048.1:18305-50124 GCA_001602295.1 Zoysia matrella
CGTCTCATCCGCCGTTCCGCATGATGGAGACGACGCAGGCCACTTCCAATGGGTGTACGGCGCGCGTATATACGCACATGCCTGCGGTCAGGTGATCACGCTGCGTGGGGACCGAAACTTCGAGAGCAAAATGCAATTTGTTTCCAACTGAAATTCTATAGGACAGACCGTTGCACTAGCTAGCCAGTAGAATGTGGTGTTTTCATATGTTGAGAGTTCAGACAAAGGTATACGCTCGTGGTATGCAGGATCCTAATTAATAGGATTTTATTAATTCCTGCTACTGTCCATCTTGTTGTTCGATCTATCAGCATTTTTTGAATGCTGTACTTTTTTTCCATTTTTGTTTAGGGTTACCTTAGGTCGCGTGTAATTTCGATCTGTTGAATAATAATGTATAAATGAATTATCCCACTCTTCATATTACTTTTAAGTTTTTGGTGACTGACCGGTGCACAGTACTCTCCCGCTCTCAAAATTCTTGACGTTTTATATATAATCTCATATATCAAGATGTGGTTAATTATGTGGCATTTTTCAAAGACTGTCCATATATAACATTACCATCAGCAGATTCCTCACGTTTTGCCCGCATTGGTGCTTTTTTTCATTACAAATTAAAATCGCCACAAACAAAAAATGAGATGACCGGTGTGTCGGCACGAACATGCCGCCATCATTGGTGATCCTAGATGAACCGGCGACATAGTCTCCAGTCTCCACCGTGCTTGTGGCCTCGCTTCAGCTTGACCGGTCACAGCCTGAACATGACTTGTCCTTAATTAGGGGTACCTAATAGGGCATGCGTGCCTCTTCAGCCAGACGCAGCCACGCAGGTTGGGACTACCCTTTGAGCTTTTGTCGTTTCCTGGATCCTACAATTAGGGGCACCAAATTAACAGCCGGGCTATATACAGCCAGATGATGCCTGGCTATCTAGCTTCCGCGGTGAACAACTAAATAATTAATCTGAACGTTTTGTTTGACTGCAATGATGGTTCGTACTCGCCACTTTCTGCGTCATTATCATGATATATCGCTTTCTGCAATATAATGAGAATTTCAAGTAGATTACAGTTCTTTGAACTAGTGATAGATTACAGTTCTTTGATATAGCGATAGATTACAGTTGTTTAATCTAGCGACAGATTAACAGTTCTTTGATCTAACGATACAAATCTTTAAATGATGTGCTTATTTAGACTAATCAACACAATGATCCTGTGCTTTTAAAATGCACTAGCACACGAACTGTATCAATCGATGAGTAATTATATGTAGGTGCATCAGCAACAAAGCATGCGCTTTTTTTTTTTTTTTTTTACTTGTGATGGTCTGGTGTGATCGCAAATCAAATCAGCTAGTGACATTCGAGCACCCAGCGGCATTTGCATAGGGAGGGACAAAAGAGGGCAGCGAAAGCGGGAGACACTGTGGCGAGCGCAGCGAAGGAATGTCCCCCCGGCCAGGTTGCCCCCGGGGGGCACACGGCCCGACTCATCACTTCCCCTCCAAAGTCAGGCAGGCATGCAGGAGCCCAGCCTTCCCTCACGCTTACAGCTGGGTCCCGTAGCAGCACGCGGCACAGGAGGGTCCACAGGCTTGGTTACGGGCCCGCAGCCAGTGACGCAATGCCGGCTAATGAGTGCTGCCATCGATCACACTTGGTCTCCGTCCATGCTGTGCGCAAAGTGCCTTTGGAGTTTGGAGTGCTCATATCGGTCTCTCTCTCTCTCTCTCTCTCTCTCTCTCTCATGGATGCGTGCAGCTGAGAGAACAGGAGAAGAAAGATAAACAAGAGAGCGAGAGGGGAAGAAACGAAAGGCCGTGCATTGCGACGCTCAAAAGCTGCGAACCACGCTCGCCGCGAAACGCAATGATGCGGTTCTCTGCTCTCTCCATGCCCTCCGGCTCCTCCGCCCAACGCCCTCAGGATTATGTTACTCTTCTCTTCTTTGGATGTTCTAGGTCGCTAGCAGCACTGGGTGCATGCGTCGATGCAGCTCCAAGCTCAGTCTCCACTAATCTCCGTCGCTTGAACAAACTACGTGACGGGGCGTGCGTAGCGAACAAAATATAAACTATAATCTCTGGAGCGAAGATTGAGAAACCAGGCAGCTGGACGCCACTAGCCGGCCAGTCGCACTCGCATTGGTATGTTCCATGTTTTGGGAGTATTTTTGCGAGTGCTGTGACCGAGAGCCGGGGAGCGCACCTGGTCAGGTGCGAGTACATTGTTTCGTTCCTGATCGAACGACGTGTCTGCACGCGCAACTGTTGAGGGATTTTGTCCCCTTCCACTATCAACAGCAAAATCGGAAAGATCCTTAATTCTATTGGAGTAAATCGAAAGGAATGTCGATCGACGAGTCAAGGGAGCCAGCATGCCTAGCTGAGCTAGATTCTTTACCCTCATCATTGGGGGAGTACGGGTGCCCTGTCTCCTCCCTCCAGCCGGGCCGGTGAAACAAAGGAGCCTGTCGATCTCGTGCGGCCGGCGTGCAGCGCAGGGCAGAGGTTCATCGTTTCGCCGTTCGGCCATCCCAACCTCGTCGCCCGCCAGGGATTCCAAAACAAACCCTCCTCGTCGCCCGCCAGGTTTGTTTTAAATCCTAGGAACCGCTCGCTCCTAAGTCCTGAAAATCCTGAGAAGACTAGAACAGCAGGCGGTGTATGCTGAGATGTCAGAAAAAAAAAGAGAAATTTCATCTGCGCCCATTACAAATTTAGATGTCCCTGAACTCAAATTACACATCCTACTTCTGCAAACAATACGAATTCAAGCCGCTCTACTCTTGTTAATTATTTTCCATCAATGAAATTAAACCCCAAAGAATCGACCGTTAGCCTGATCACGTGCGATTGATTAAAGCTGCATCACGCGACACAATCAGCCACGCCTTTCCCCACCTGCCACGACACATTCCCTTGCCCCCCAACTGCTACGAACGAGCAAAGGCGATCAGAATTTATACGTTCTTTTGCTTAGCCGGATCGATGGATTATTAAGATTAACATTATGCGGCGGTCCCCAGCAACATCCGCTCTAATCGACGCGCTGATCACAGGCCACGAGCCCGGCTTGCCGGCGCCGGCGCGGAGCCGCGCCGGTCACCCGCTCGTGCAGCGTCGTAGACCGCGCCATGGCTCCGTATGGGACGCGGAATTCTTTTGGGTTTTCTCACTCTATTTCTGTATAGTACTATACTAGTACACGGAATCCTAGTGGAGGTGACCCGGTGATGTGTAGTACTACTAACTCCAGTACAACGGCAGCAGGACGCAGCGCTAACCTCTATGTTATGTGCATCAGGATTATGAGCTTTATCTTGCTAGGCCATCGACCATACATAAATCTAACCGATAAAACGCTAACTTTTTTACAACGGGAGGGCGGACATTTACTCAAGTGTCTAGGAGCCACGCTTTCTCCATACTGTTCCAAGCTCCCTTCCTCAATTCACTTTCTTTGTCCCACCCTCGGCACCTCCTTTCCTTTTTATCTTTTCATCGTCTCTTTGTTGTAACCCTCCCTCCCTCATTCACTTTCTTTGTCCTGCGCTCGGATGGAAAAGAAAAGAGGACATGAAAAGAAAGGGTGGTGCCTTTCTTTATGCCCCCCAGCTGCTGGGTGGCTGTCTCCCCGGGCCGTCCAGGGGCGCGCTCTCCGTCCATATAAACCGCGCCAACCCCTCCCCCAGC
This sequence comes from Zoysia matrella, assembly GCA_001602295.1. NCBI lineage: Eukaryota > Viridiplantae > Streptophyta > Magnoliopsida > Poales > Poaceae > Zoysia > Zoysia matrella. The sequence continues at coordinate 22,008 of BCLG01002048.1, forward strand.
ACTGCACACACTACACTAGTACACACTCGATCGACCACGCACAAAAAGCTCGCTGATCAGTGCTAGAGAACCAATGGCGGCGGGAAGCGGTGGTATGGCTGACGAGAAGGCGCCCGAGGCGTTCGGGCTCAGCCGGCGCGCACTGGACGCGGAGGAGGATGAACAGCATGGCGGCAGTGAATCCGGCGGCGTCAAGTCGAAGCTGTCCGGCCTCCTCTGGCACGGCGGGTCCGCCTACGACGCCTGGTTCAGCTGCGCCTCAAACCAGGTGGGCTTTCTTCTCCACGCTTATTACTTGCTTATTATTATGGGCGATGAAACAGAGGGGGACGGCGACTGAATGAACATGAGACTTACAAACGAAAATATGTCTGGTCTCCAGGTAGCCCAGGTGCTGTTGACGCTTCCCTACTCGTTCGCGCAGCTGGGCATGCTGAGCGGCATCCTGTTCCAGCTCTTCTACGGCCTTCTGGGCAGCTGGACGGCGTACCTGATCAGCATCCTGTACCTGGAGTACCGCACCCGTCGGGAGCGCGAGAAGGTGGACTTCCGCAACCACGTGATCCAGTGGTTCGAGGTGCTGGACGGGCTTCTGGGGCGGCACTGGCGCAACGCCGGGCTCGCCTTCAACTGCACCTTCCTCCTCTTCGGCTCCGTCATCCAGCTCATCGGCTGCGCCAGCAACATCTACTACATCAACGACCGGCTCGACAAGCGGACCTGGACCTACATCTTCGGCGCCTGCTGCGCCACCACCGTCTTCATCCCGTCGTTCCACAACTACAGGGTCTGGTCCTTCCTCGGGCTCGTCATGACCACCTACACGGCCTGGTATATCGCCGTCGCCTCGCTCGCGCACGGACAGGTCGAGGGCGTCACGCACTCGGGCCCGACGAGGATCGTGCTCTACTTCACCGGCGCCACCAACATACTCTACACCTTCGGCGGACACGCGGTCACGGTGTAAGTTGCTTAATTCGAGCTCTACCGTATAGGCGAGTTTCCTTTCTTAGTTAAGTTTCTAATTACTTTTAGTCAGGTAACCTAATTACCTAAAGTAGCTGCTGGAGTATTTAACAACGGTCAATGGTACGTGGTGGAGGGAGTGCACGCGCCTTGCATTAGGCTTTAGCCGGAGCACGTGCACGCCGCGTGCTACCTTAGCTGGGCCATGTTGGATCCCGTTGGGACTTGGGTGTTGCTAGCTGCTGGGGACCGCGTAAGCATAGATGACGACCGTAGCGCTGCCCCAAAGAACACAGCCGCACGGGGACGCCATGGGACATGCATTCTTCTACTTTCTTGCATAGCCACTGGTGTGGCGTTGTTACAGTCGTTAGGAGCCATGTAGGAAAGGACACTCCTGCCTGGTGTTGCTGTTGGTTTTGATCAGTTAACACGCTGCACACACAACACATTCATGCATCAACCCCAATCAGGACATGACCGTTGCATGCAGAGAGAGCCAGCCAACCCCAGCGCCGGCATGCAGCTCGCTGCTTGAACAGTTAGACTGATAGATCGATCATCCCTGTCGTGTGGGGACCGTGACCCATGCATGGCTGCACACCTCCACCGACACATGGGCCCTTGTCGCACGACACCGTGCCGCGGAAGAGCACTGCTGGCGTCGCTTCCTCTGTCTGTCTCGCCTCGACCGGCCCCACGCGCACGTCTAGCACTCCTGTTCCTTTAACTACACGAATCTCGACGCAGTCTAGCTTAGCATGACCGCCGTCCAGTTCCAGTTAACAAATACTCCTAACAAGGGATCGGAACTACAAATGATCGACGATGAATGGATGGGTGCAGGGAGATCATGCACGCGATGTGGCGGCCGCAGAAGTTCAAGTCCATCTACCTGCTCGCGACGCTGTACGTGATGACGCTGACGCTGCCGTCCGCGTCGGCCGCGTACTGGGCGTTCGGCGACGCGCTGCTCACGCACTCGAACGCGCTGGCGCTGCTCCCGCGCACGGCGTGGCGCGACACCGCCGTCGTGCTCATGCTCATCCACCAGTTTATTACCTTCGGCTTCGCCTGCACCCCGCTCTACTTCGTCTGGGAGAAGCTCATCGGCCTGCACGACTGCAAGAGCCTATGCAAGCGCGCCGCCGCCAGGCTCCCCGTCGTCGTGCCCATCTGGTTCCTCGCCATCATCTTCCCATTCTTCGGGCCCATCAACTCCGCCGTCGGGTCCCTGCTCGTCAGCTTCACCGTTTACATCATCCCGGCGTTGGCGCACATGGTCACCTTCAGGTCCCCGCAGTCCCGCGAGGTACGTAACAAGCATTTCGTTTCATTTCGTTATACGTACGTAGTATTTTTTTTTTTGTTCTGAAGACAATAATCCTAATTTTAAAATAAACTATTTTTTTGTCCTAACGATAATAATCTAAGAACAGGAAGTACAAGGTGTCAATTATATTTCGACTGCATCATTGCATGCTGCATCTATATCTGACCTGCGTGTGTCACGATCATCATATCATATCAACTTGCATCGATCCATGAGACAGTTCCTTGGATTTGTATGGGTACACAGGGGTCCATACAGAGGGTTAGCCTGTCTCGGTTGTCGCCGCTGTCGCAGTTGCAAACAAGTTTGTCGTAGCTGCGACGATCCAATCATGCAAGAGCTAGCTGTAGTGCGGATGAAATAGCACTGTGCTCACAAACTTGGTAGACATGCATTAGTAGAGTCCATGACCTGCTGCTGCTGCTGACGCGTCGGTGGCCATGCCTTGTCTATTAGAACATGCCGTATTGATTGCTATCCATGCAAACATGTCGTAGCGAGATCCATAACATCTATCCAAAGATCGACATTCATTCATTCAGCTTCCATCTATTAATAAGTGCATCTGGGTGCCATATGTGTGCACCCTGTCCTGCACTTTGTAATTTTTTTAATGGAAATTACTGCATATTGTTTAGTACCATGCTGTGTTCTAGTACTGGTTTAGTCTTCAGTGTGTTTTCACTGAAGGCAAGACAAAACTGCATCAGAGACAGCAATTCCTTTTTCAGCACGAGTGGCTAGTGATTTAAAAAAAAACAGAGAGTGTACCGTGAAGTCACGGAAGGGTGCAGAGGCTTTGTACCGTCTGGTGTCCGGGTGCCATTGGCGCCATCGATCCAACATATAGCATTCTGCTTCTGCCTATGGGAGGACACCAATGATGTTGCCATGTCCCTCAAAAACAACAAAAGGCAACAGTCCTGGTACACGACTAGTTGTACTAGCTGCTTGAGACCTACGCGTACATCGAAGGCCATTTGCATCATCTGCACGCTGCTCGTGACATCATTATCTGCACAAAATTGCCTAGATATATTCCATTTTGAATTTCCAAGTCATTTTTATCTTATATTAGTAGTACTGCTGTCTAAAAAGAAGATGGTGTGATTAAATGAATTATTGCAGAACGCCGTGGAACGGCCGCCGAAGTTCGCCGGAGGATGGACGGGAGCCTACGTGATCAACTCCTTCGTGGTGGCGTGGGTGCTGGTGGTCGGCTTCGGGTTTGGCGGCTGGGCCAGCATAACCAACTTCGTGCAGCAGGTCGACACGTTCGGGCTTTTCGCCAAGTGCTACCAGTGCCCGCCGCACCTCAGCGCTCCGCCGGCGCCACTCGCTCCGCCACCCGTGGCCCTGACTCCAACGATGCCGCCGATAGCAGCGTTCAATGCCACAGCAGGTGGCGCCGGCGGGCTCTTTGCTCCGGCTTCTGCCCCAGCCCCGGCCCCGTCTCCGATGATGAGCTTCTTCCTCCGCCACCACCATCACCGACACCACCGCCACGGGCTGTGACTGTGAGTGGGATGACGTGTGGTTGTCCGGACATCACAAACGTGGCAGTGAATTAGTGGTCATCGATCGAGTGTTAGTTTGCTGTAGTTTCAAGTACTAAGCTTTAGCTAGCCATTAGTAATCAGCAGCAGGGTGCAACTTATTAGCCGTAGTAAAATGTGCGTTTTATTCTGCTGTTATTCCTTCGTGTTTAGATAAATGAAAGTGGAGAGGCTGCTGGCTACAAGGCTGGCTATGTACCGGTGGTAGCATGAATATCGAGCAGAGATACGTGTGGAGTCTCTTGTCCTGTAATGCGGATCTGCTTTTGAGAATGAAAGAAGCAAGAAAAAAAGGTGGATGGAATGTTACCGTGGCAGGAGATACTACTGCTAGCCAATGAATTGCTAGCCTCGTGTTCTCTTGTATGTTGTTTTTGTCCGGTTATCTTTTCTTTTGTTCTCAGTGCCTAAATTCTACATGAACTTTTAGATATTATGTTTGACCATTCATTTTATCTATTTTTTTACAAATATAAAAACAAATTAGTCATGTTTAAATTATCTCTTATAATAAAACTAATCACAATATTACATAAATAATATTTTTACAGTTTTTTAAATAAAATAGAGAGTCAAACATGACATCTAAAGTGTTAAGAATTTAGAGAATGAGTTAGTACACATTACTGAAGCCAAGAGTGCTTATATGGAGTTTTGCCAAACACGGTCTGTAAGTTTTGTCCATTAGTGGAGGAAGTAATTGGAATAGTAGCATGAACACCACTGCCAATGCTTTACTGTCTGCAATGTAGAGTACTGCACCATTGTTGATTAGAGAACCATGAAGTTTTGTACACATGTTCTCCCTCCAAAAAAATCATGATCCGTATATTTACATTTCTAGATGCCATATTTTTATTAGTGTTGGAAAATTATGTCATGTCATTTGTGAAAAATCTTCTCAGGATTTGTGTTTTAAAGAACTTTTCTGACTCCATTCCTTTGTTGTTTTAAGTTTAATATCTTGAAGATTAATATACAAATAGTGTTACACAAATACGAGTCATTGGCTACAATGCCAGATCTAAACTTTTGAAGGCCATGTGTGATGAGGACATCACTCAACACTCCTCAAATTAGTTTTGATAGAACTCATGCACGATAGTTGAAATTAAGGTTAATTAGAACGATGCCCTTATAACTTCTTGTAATCGGCCTAGTGCCACTATTATTCTGCTGAAATTGGCATATTTCGAATTGAAAATAATTGAAAATATTCCTGCAACAGTTATATATGGGTATATTTTCAATTGGAAATATTTCAATTTCGGCAGAATAATAATGGCACCAGGCCGATTACTAGAAGTTGGAGGGTATATTTCTGAAACAACAAAATTGTAAGGGTGTGGTTTCAATTAACCCTTAAAAAGGTGAGCTCGTTTCTAAACACATATTTTCCATCCTTGAGAATAGATTACTACCTAATGACTTTATCATGATTAAGAACATTGGAGAAGAGCAAAAAAAAGTTAGAGAATAACTTGGAGATGCATAACACAAGGAAGGACATTTAATTTCAAAAGAAGGTTGAATCCAACTCGAGTTCGAGTTCTAGTCGGACTCTAGGACTAGTCTACATTAAAACGGGTGCTCAAGTCGCATATAAACTCTGTTTTTGGACGTCTAGATTTGGATGGAAAGATAAGGAGATAAGATTTCCGATGGATCTAGTTCCGTGCCAAAATACTTTCTACATCTCCGAGAATCACCAAAATAATATAACATCTAAAATCTATCAGAGTGCTGTGACACCATCTTTTGGTCTTTATGCCATGTATCTTTTCTATACCTATTAGTATTAGGGTTTGCCCCTTAAAGATGCCTTAACCTCTATATAAACAGTAATCGTTATCATTAGACATAGGTTTTGTTTAGATTAATCTATTTTAAAACAGTTTCACCGCTAGATGGTTGGTGAGATTCCAACTTTGTTGAATTCAATTCAGATTTTGCATCTGTGTTGCGTACTTCCTTGTTCTTTCTTGTATTTTTCGATTCACAGTCAGAGATTAGCCTTCTTAGCGAGATCCACTGGGTGTTGCACGGTTGATAACCATAAGAGAAGTAGTGCTGCAATTGCGAGGTTCGAATTATGTTGATTTTAGGTCGGATAAATTGTGTGTTGCATCTTCACCATATTGAGAATTACCACCATCTGATGAAAGATCGGGAACCACATACATATCAAGTAATCAAAGCTTCAAGTATACTGTCAGGTTCACATCTATCCTTGTCGATTTTGCATTCATCATATCGTCCACAAAAAAAGCTGCTAAAAAATAGTAGATCGATAGGTTTTCCTCTATACAAACCATGTTTAGCCTTTGTAATTTTATTTGAGAGTTTGTAGTGTTGAATTTGTGTCTTTAGCTCGTGTTTTGGTTGCTGGTTTTTGAAATCTTTTTGTATTTAGTTGTCTTCCTTCGTCGTTCATCTCTTGTGTCATTCATATTTGTTATCATGTTCATATCTATTATTTGTTATCTTGCATCCAAATTTTTTTTCCCACCCAGCCCTCGTGTCAACAACCAATAGATCCCCAGCATCCACTACATTCATCTATAAGTTTCCACCACCAAATCATCTACAAATTTCGCACTTAATTTAAAATTTGAATATATTTTCAACCTTTCAAAATCTGATACGAAGGTCTATCATTAAAATAGTCGTAACTTTTATTTCTGTACTCTAACTTAGACATATAAGTACTTTTTAGATATCTATAGAAAATTTTCCAACCTATAACAAGACTAGATTCAATAATTTTATACCAGAAGTTAACACTTCTTAAATTAGTAGTGATGAAACTCATGCACAACAGTGAAAATTAGAGGTTAATATAATTTTAGGGGAAAATTGGTTTGACGACACCGGAAGATGATGACTTCAGAAAACAACCATCGAACCACTTTGGTACACTTATATAACACTGAAAGTTCGCGCTTCTTAGAAAATTGCCGTTCTGTCACTTTGTCCTGGTAACGGTGTTGGTGTGGACATTTTTAGTCCTACGTGCCCTTATCTTCTTCTCACCTAGTAAGTCCTCACGAGCTTGTCATTCTCTTCTCTTTCTCAAGCTCAAGGCACATCCAGATCTCTCCCATCGCATCACCTTGGTGCCTCCCTTTCTGCACCTCGCTTCCCCCTTTGGGCCCATGGCAGGCAGGTCGACGGCCACTTCTCCGGTGTCCAGCAAACTCTTGCCACTAGGAGAGTGCCCATGCTGCAATATTAAGCTCATCGGAGGCATATGCAAAACGATAGGAATCGTGGAAAGGCATATTACATGTGCCCAAACTACAATGGGGTAAGATTTTTTTATTTGTAGTTTTTTGTTATTTTTTCTGTTCATCTGTTTCGTTGGGCACAGGTTAGAATTTTACTGTTTTTAGGTCCATGGGAGATGCAAATTTTTCATGTGGGAGGAGCCGTACAAGAAGTTTTTATATGGCGATGCTGAGATTGAGCATGGGGAAGCCTTGACTGAAGCTCGAATCAGAAGCCGAAATGAAGATATCAACAAGTAACTAAAAGCATTGTGTGTTGTCCTGACCAAATTGGTCGATGGTGTGGAGAGCCTAACTTTTGTAATTACTGTACTTGTTCTTCTGCTGGTAGTGCTTGTGGCGACCAAATATTTTCAATGAGATGAGTCTATGTACTGAGTAACAATGAAATGAATGTCAATGTATCTGGGGTTATTACCAAAATGATTCAGGATGTGTACTGATAACGAAATGAATGTGTATCTATCAGTATGTATTGAACGCTTAATTTTGATCCACCCCATAAAAGTTTCTAAGATGGTCATAGAATGTGTACTGACAATGAAATACACATGCAGTCACGTGTTCACAAAATCAACAGAATAGATGCTGACTCCAATTGATGGTCGCAGAAACATTGGTCACTTCAAAAAAATTTAGACAGAACAGATTACCAGTTCACACAAACAATAGAGGAGATAGGCCGATCAGTGAAGTTAACACACACTAAACATATTACAAGTTCACAAAAACATTACAGGAGATAGCCCAATTTAGTCAAGTTCACACAAACATGACTGCTTCATTACTAGTTCACAGAAACAAAGATCTACATATCATTCAGTCAAACAGCTAAGCAATGAGTCTTCGTTTGCGCGAGGGCGTTCCTTCTTGGTTGATGTCTAATTGAGGGTGACTTGTAGTTTGCACTCATCAAAGCCCTGCGCCTTGCCATTGGTCCTGGACTAGATGGTGAGGCTGGAACAAGTGAAGTTGAAGCTTCTCCTTGTTTGTATTTCTTTTTCCTGCAAAGTAAGAATTTAATCTTGTAAAATCAGTGTTGTACATTATGAATCTTATCACAACAAACTGATATATTTTGTTACCTGTTCTTCTTTGCAGGAGCTTTGCCTTTTCTTCTCTGACACCCCTTGCCCTTTTCTTTGTATTTGCAGGAGCTTTGCCTTTTTCTTCTCCAGCACCCATTGCCCTTTTCTTTGTATTTGTAGGAGCTTTGCCTTTTTCTTCTCCAGCATCCCTTGCCCTTTTCTTTCTATTTGCAGGTGGTTCTGGAATGTCTTCATCCGGTTCCAACATAGAATTTTGGCATCCTTTCTCTATGTGTCCATGTTGAAAACACCTCTTGCATTGATACGTGTTAAGCTTCATGACTTTTGAAGTCTCTTAAAAGGTATGATCTTAAAAGGTATGAATAGATTTTGTTGATTGAATAAACACTATAGGTAACAGTTGTGATTGTAGGTACCACCTCGCTAATTCTACATCAACATGATGGGCTTCTTTGGTGGTTGACAAAGACAATCTCTAGAAGAAGAGTTTTCGGGTGTTGGAGGACTAAAGCTAAGGACTAGCTAGAGAGTCCTTAGGAACATCAGTACTATTAAAGAGGGGTAAGATCATTTGTCTCCTGTCGTACAAGTGTTAGAGGGTGTGAATGCTACTTAGATCCTCAGAAAGCACTAAAAATGACAGAGAAAGCGAAGATAAAGACCAAAAATTAGATTCAGTCGAAAAAGCTGTCACCGGACAGTCTGGTGAGCTAGAACTTCGAAATATAGAGAGAGGTGCTCTCCGGAGTTGCTGCAGTGAAGACACCGGACAGTCCGATATGGCAGTCATTGAACAGTTCGGTGAGGATGAAGCCGAAGTCCAGAGAAGATGTCTATAAAGATCCAAAAGTGAAAGTCACTAGACAGTCCAGTGAAGGTACGCACCGAACAGTTCAGTTTCCTATGAAATGGATTTCAGAGAGGGTGTTTCTCTGGCCGAGGAGGAAGAAGGGTCACCAAACAATCTTGTGATTGCATAAAGCAGCAATCTTTATGACATTACATTCCAACGGTTGTTTTTGGGCTTGAAGCCTATTTAAACTGTGGAGAGAGACGTTTTCCTGTGTGCCTGCAGTCTGAGAAGCTTGAGAAAACTTGTGAGAGGCTAAGAGACACCATCAAGCGAGCACATTGTAAGATTGAAGATCTTTGATATTAGTAGGAGAGTGATAAGGAGCATTCATACATTTTTAGAGCTTGTAGGGCTTGAGAGGAGTGATCTTTACCTATTACTTTTGATGTGAGCAGTCTAGACTAGCTAGGAGTGAGTGATCGAGCTTTTGAGGAGATTGTAAATGACTTCACCAAGTTTGTACGCGGTTCTGGGTCTTTCGCTCGAAAGGGACATCAAAAGGGAGCATCTGAGCTTTTGAGGCTTGCTCTAGCGCTTGGGTATTGTGTGCGACAGCTGGGCCATCGGTGACTTCACTCTGGGAGTGAAGTGTACCCTTGGTGGCTATCGTGCTCGTGCTTGCTTATTATTATTCTCATTCTACTAGCATTGTTAGGGGGTTTTGGTCTACTAGTTTTATATAGGTTTGCTTCCTTTGCGATCGAGTCTTATAGTTTAAGTTCGTAGCAAAATTAGTGCTATAAATCCACCGATTTAAACCCCTTCTCAGTGTCTTTGATCCTTACAAGTGGTATCAGAGCCAAGTGCTCATTTTTGAGCTTCACCGTCTTGAGTAAGGATGTCGAACAGGATGGAGACTCCGCCCGTATTCGATGGGGACAATTACTCGTATTGGAGCTTGCATGCAAGCCTACCTTGAGTCGATCGACGAGAAAGCATGGCAATTTACTAAGAATGCTACGAATGAGAATGAGAGACTTGATCCCATTTTCATTAAATTTAATGCTAAGCCAAGAATTCTATGTTTGGATGCATATCTAAAAATGTCTTCTCTAGGATCAATGCATCATTTACCGCGCATGAAATATGGATGCAATTGCAAAACATTCATGAGGGCTCCTTCGAGGCCAATGAAGAGTGTTACTATGTTCTTGAAAACAAATATGATTCGATCACCATGCTACCACATAAAAAAGCTAATGATGTTAATTCTCATGCTTGTAGTGGTGGAAGAGATCAACGCCTTGGGCCTTAAGAACAAAATTGATGATACTAAGATCATGAGGAAGCTCTTGAGGATGTTGCCGCCAAGCTACAACTTCATCGTCACGTGTCTCTTCCAAGCTAACTTGGCTACTCTCTCTGTTGACGTTATGCTCGGCAAGCTCACCACCTATGAGGGATATATGTTGGGCACCTCCACCAACTTTGAATTGCTCAAGAATCTTACCCTTCAAGTTGAGAATCTCCCAATGGCAAGAACAAAAGAAGGTGGAGAAAGATGAGGATGAGGAAAGTGACAATGAGGAACTTGTGCTCTTGATGAAGAAGCTATTTCGTAAGGGAAGAACCTCATCTTCTAAGAGGAACTCCGAGTGCTTCAATTGTGGTAAGAAAGGCCATTTTGCAAAGGAGTGTTCAAAGCCCAAGAAAGAGAGCAAGAATGAAGCTTCTAATGAGAATGATGACAAAGAACGCAAGCCAAAGAGAAAGTTCAAGAAGAAGTTCTTTGTCAAAAAGGAGAGTAAGAGCAAAGAGAAGAAGCTGTCTCCGCACAAAGCTTATATTGTTGGTGAGTGGCTCACCGATGATGATGATTCAGACTCTTCATTTTCTAGTGAAAAAGAGCTCGCGGGTATCGCCATGACAAGCTCCACCAATGAGCTACCACCACTTCCACTTTGTTTGACGGCCCGAAGTTGTGAGGGCTTTGTGGATGAGGATGATGATCTTGAAGAAGAGGAGGACTATGATGATGAAGATGATGGACCGAGCTACAAGGATCTAGTCCTCTTCCTTGAGAAGACCAACAAGACTATCATCAAGAAGACCAAAAAAATCGAGGTGGTGACCAAGGAGCATGAAGTAGCGCATTCTGAGTTCGAGAGCTTGAGGGGAGCTCAATGCACTAAAGCACTCTCATGGTGTTTTACGTGAGTTCTATGAGGCTCTCAAAGAGAAGCACGTAGAGCTAAGTGAGAAGCATGAGGCATTGGTGCACTCCTATGAAGCTCTTGATCTTGACTCTCTTTAACTCTCTTAAGCATTTTAATGAAGCTTCTACTTCTTGTGATCTACCTTTCTCCAAAGAGAGTACTACTCTTGAGCCATATATCAATATCATTGGCAACCAAGATGAGATCCTCAAATGGATAGTTTCGCTCATAGCGGATAACTAACTATTGTGAGAAGTGTTTCCTTAACGGTCACCGCTCCAAGGATTGTCCCAAGGTGAGCGTGCCTAAGATTATACCTAACGCTAACTTTTTCTATGAAGATATGCACTGCAAGCTTTTTAGAGAAAAGGATGAAAAAGAGAAGGCCAAACCGCTCGGACCGCCAAATGACAAGCAGATAATCAAGAAGATATGGGTCCCAAAGTGATCGTGGACCAAGAGAGGAAGCCTAAACTCTTTTAGATTCCCAAGAAGAAGTGAGGGGGGTCTAGGTGGTGGACCGTGAAGCAAATTGAAGATTCTTGAAGTCCACCACATGTCGATCAACGTCAATCTACTATTCAGAGAGATTATTCTTGTATATAGTAGAGTAGGTTTCTTTTCTTATCTTGTATGGTAGTTAAGGCTCCTCTGTGAACTAGATGTTTGCACTATCATACATCATGTATAAAAAGATAAAAAAAAGAACAAAAAAATTAGATCAATGTCTAATCTCCTTAAGATATCCATATGCATGGGGGAAGATCTTGAGAATCAAGGCAAAGCAGCGGGCATATAGTGAATAAGCTTATGATGGGTCAAACTTGGCACCGAATAGGTTTCTGGCACCGAATAGGTTTTTGGCATTAGCTAGCTTGTTTGCATGCATTGCATATAAGAACCATAGAGAAGACGTGTTACTCTATGGTTGTCCATATAGATTCACATACTCCACAAAAAGTAACCAAAGAAATTGTTGAGCTTCATGCCCGTTGAACCCTATGCTTAACAGTCTCTAATATCCATTTATGTGAATCGTGAACTAGGGTTCATACATTTCCTTTTTGGGGCCTCCATTTCGCTTTGGTCTTTATCGCTCGATCTTAATTGCGATTTGCAAAAATAGTGAACTCTTCGTGAGTTATCTATTTGCAAAGGAGTGTTTGAGAGTTTCCTTTCTAGACAAGTGTGGTGTTTATTTGGTTCTTTGGTGAGGACACTTGAAGTCTAAAAAGAATTCTTTAGTTCTGCAATTCCTTAAGGTTACCGGACAGTCTAGCGCCTTCACCGGATAGTTTGTTGATTGTATCTTTTGAACCGACTGACCTGCAGATTCATACAGTCATCGGACATTCCTTCAGGTTCACCGGACAGTCCGGTGATTGGAAGATGAAGCGGTTGCTACTCTAGAATCGTCTCTCGACACACACTAGACAGTTGTTACCTTCATGACCATTGAAGCCCCTCAAAGGTATGAATAATTTTGGTGATTGAATGAGAACCATGAACTAACTTGTTAAATGCAGGTTTATCAACATTTTCTACACTTCTACAAGTTGGTTTGCTGCACAGATGTTCGTGTTCCCGGAGTGTTTTTAAAGAGGTTGCTGGTTTGAGGCTAATGATGAATTAGAGCCACGTGTGGCTTAGCTTTAGACCTTGTGTCTGTGTCTATAGGAAACGTCGGTACTATTAAGAGAGGTCGGGTCACTCATCTCAGTTTTACAAGAATTAGTGTGTGTGGATGCTTTAGATTCTCTGAGGCACTTGAGTGATTAGTGAAAGCTTGAAGATGTCAAGAGTTGTCTCCGAAAGCTTGAAGATCTTGAGGAAGTCAAGTTCTAGAAGTCAAAGAGGTCACCGGACAGTTCGTCATTGTCATCGGATAGTCCGCTGAGAGTCGCAGCCAGGAGTCCAGAGAAGATGTTTTCTGGAGGCAGTGAAGCTAGAGTCACCGGACAGTTCGATGAATGCAGGAGCTCAAAGTCCAGAGAGAGGTGCTCTCTGGAGTCATCAGGAAGAAGTCACCGGACAATCTATCGGTTAGAGACGGGACAGTCCGATGAGCCTCGGAGAAGAGGTCCAGGAGAGGTGTCTCTGGAAGTCCAAAAAAGAAGTTTAGCGGACAATCCGGTGATAGTATGATCCGGACAGTCCGGTGTCACATGGAATGGATTCTAGAGAGGATGTTTCTGCCAGTTAGAGACCAGGAGTCACCAGACAATCTGGTGGTCCCGGTCACTGAACAGTCCAGTGACTGCAAAAAGCAGACAGCTTTTTGGCAACGGCTCTTAACGGTTGTTTTAAGGCTTGAGGCCTATTTAAACCGTTGGGAGAGCTGTTATGGAACTTGTTCACGGTCAGAACAGTTGGAGATCATTTGTTGTGAGCCAAAGTTCATCAAGGGAGCACAACAGAGCATCTAGTTAGATCTAGAGTGCTTGTGAAGAGTATCAAAGAGCATCCACGCATTCCTAAAGCTTGTGAGGCTGAGAGGAGTGTCTTCGGCTTGTTACTCTTGGTCTATGATAGCCTAAACCGGTTAGGTGTCATTGTTCGAGCTTCCGAGGAGATTGTGGAGGTCGACATCAAGTTTGTACGTGGTTTCGGGTCCTCCGCTCGAAAGAGACACCAACAGTAAGCGCCAAATCTTTGGAGGCTTGCTCTAGTGCCTGGGTATTATTTGCTACAGCCGGAGCACCAGTGTATTCACTCTGGGAGTAAAGCGTACCCTTGTGAGCATCGTTCTGAGAACGACGGGAGGAACTAAGACTCCGACGGAAGTGCTTCAACGAGAATTAGGGAAAGACGCCATTCTTTCGAGACCTCGAGAGAAATCGCTGAGCATCTCTATCACCCCTCTCTTTACTTATTGCATTTACATTCTTGCAAATAGTGTGATAGGTTGCTTTGTTTGCTTCTCTTGGTGGCTCTCATGCCGGATTACGTATTAGCTTGATGGGTTGTCTTTTAGCTTTTTTTACTCTTCTTTAGACCTTACTTGCTTGGAGTTATATGCTAGTTTTGCTAGAAACTTGGAAGAGAAAGAATTTGGTCTAGTAGTGTAAGTGCCCGATTCAACCCCTTTTCACAGTCACTTGATCTTTTCAAGTGGTATCAGAGCCAAGTGCTCAATTTAGGGCTTAACATCATTTAAGAAGTGATCAGGAGTGATGGAGACAAGTTTTCATCGGGGTCCGATAGTGGCTTATAGAAGAATCGCTTGCGAAGGTACCTATATGCCACAAAACCGGAGAATTTGAGTGCTATCATGAATGAAAATTTTACTTATGTTGAGTTCATAGATGCCTATACTCACTTTGAAATTCTTAATAGTGAACCTATAGGTGCTACCATACTACGATTGATTGATCTTATTGAAAAGATCAATTCCTTTGAAGGAAGTCTTAAGATCCCTTATGATAAATCCATTAAGAAGTTCCTCTCAAGCAAGATTTCTAGCTCATGTATCTCTCATGAAGCTTCATCTAAAAAGGACAATCTAAATGCTTTCATCTTAAGCAAGATTATTGGAGTACATGCTCATCACACTCTTGAGCCCACGGTTTGCATAGACCCTACTTCTACTAGCTCTTATTTACTTTTTGATGATAATGCTATTGCAAGTAGCTTGTTAGAGGATTCTTATGTAGTTCTATGTGATAAGTATGATAATATTATTGTTTTACCTAATGAAGCTCTAAAAGATTTGTGCACTCACATTGTTGGATCAATTCTTATGAGAAGCGGCATATCACTATTGATGAAGCAAACAAAAAGAAGGTTGACACATGGAAGGATCATCTCAAGCGCTCTAAGAAACAAAATTCATCTCAAGAAGCCGCTCTTATTGTTGAGGTTACTCCTAATGAATTTAGCAATGCTTTGGATACTAACACCTCATGTCTCATGGCTTCTAGCAAGGTGAACTACAAGAATGGTGACAAACATCGGGTTCTTAATAGTGGTTGTACTCAACATATGGCCGATAATCATAAGATGTTTTCCACCATCAAAGAAGATGAGGATAAAGACAAAGTGACTTTCGAAGACAGTTCCAAAAGAAGAGTCAAGGGATTGGGCAAGGTCGCCATATTTAATGACTTGACAATCTCTAATGTCATGCTAGTGGAATCATTGAGTTTCAACCTTCTCTCAGTTGCTCAATTGTGTGATCTTGGTTTCATATGCTTCTTCAATGATAAGGGTGCTGAATTGATCAACAAATCCTTGAGCCCCACATTCAATGGTTTTTGACACAACAATCTCTATATTGTGGATTTCTCTTCAATTAAAGTTGCGCCACAAACTTGTCTTATTGCTAAGTCCTCCAAAGGTTGGTTATGGCATAGGAGGCTTGCTCATATTGGAATGGGTCAATTGAAGAAAGTCATCAAGAAGGGCTTGATTCTTGGAATTTAAGATGTCACTTTTGAGAAAGATAAGTTGTGTAGTGTATGTCAAGCGGGAAAGCATGTTGCAACTCTTCATCTGTGCAAGACCGTTAAGTCTACTTCAAGACCTCTAGAACTTCTCTATATTGACCTCTTTGGTCCAAATACCTACAAGAGTCTTGGGGGTAATCTCTATTGTATGGTGATGACTTCTCTCGGTATATATGGACCATCTTTTAAAGACAAAGCTCAAGCTATCTCGAATTTCAAGAAATTCGCTAAGAAAGCTCAAAATGAATTTGAAGTTAAGATCAAAAAGGTTGGAAGTGATAATGGAACAGATTCAAAAACTCTAATATTGAGGAGTATTGTGATGATCTTGGCATCAAGCATGAGTTCTCGGCTACTTACACCTCTGAGCAAAATGGTGTTGTTGAAAAAAAAGAATAAGACTCTTATCACTCTTGCAAGAGCTATGTTAGATGAGTATGAGACTTCGGAGAGGTTTTGGGCTGAAGCTATCAACACGACATGCTATACTTCAAACCGTGTTTATCTACATCGCCTCTTGAAGAAGACCCCTTATGAGCTATTGGTGGGAAGGAAGCCAAATGTGAGCTATTTTCAGGTCTTTGAATGTAAATGCTATATCTTCAAGAAGAGAAAGAGGCTTGATAAGTTTGAGAAGAGGACCGACATTGGATTTCTCGTCGGGTATTTCGTTAACTCTAAAGCTTACGTGTTTTCAATACAACTACCAGATTTGTTGAGAAATTATGTGATGTGCAATTTGATAAAACTAATGGTTCTCAAGAGAACAAATAATCTTATAGTTGTGATGTAGACAATGATGAACCCTTAGAGGAGGCAATGTGGAAGAATCATCAAGTGCACGAGCTCCAAGAGAGTCGCCTCAAGTGCCTTCTACCGCAAGCTATCAAAGATCGCCTACATCAAGTGGTACACCATCATGTATAACAATGACATCAAGAGTTGAGAAAGTTTGCAGCTCTCCACTCCGACTTTAAGACACCGTCATCTCCAAAGAGCAAGCCATACAGGATGCTCAAGATGTGTCTCCACCGCAAGCACCACGACAAGAGGCTCCAAAGAGGCACAAACCCATTCTTCGAGCTCACGGAAGTAACTTGATCATTGGGAGTCCCTCTCAAGGGTTTAAGACTAGAAGAAATCAATATAAGTCGAATTGTACTAATGATACTAATGATGATGATATGGCTAACTTTGCTTGTGAGAATTTCTCCTTTGTGTCTTTGATAGAGATAAGGAACATCAATGAGGCATTGAAAGATCACAAATAGATGTTGACTATGCAAGAGGAGCTCAACAACTTCGAGCAGAATCAAGTGTGGGAGTTGGTGAAGAGGCCAAAGGACAAGAACATCATCAATGCCAAGTGGGTCTTCAAGAACAAGCAAGATGAGAACAGAAATGTCATGAGAAACAAAGCAAGACTCATCGCCAAGGGTTATTTCTCAAGTTGAAAGGGTGGACTGAGACATTTGCCCCCATGGCTCGACTTGAGTCTATTCGAACCTTGCTCGCTTACGCTTCACATTTTAACTTCAAATTATATCAAATAGATGTGAAGAGCGCATTTCTTAACATCTATATTAATGAGCAGGTTTATGTTGAGCAACCACCCGGCTTCGAGGATCTCAAACATCCTAATCACATTTTCAAGCTGAAGAAGGCTTTGTATGGTCTCAAACAAGCTCCAAGGGCATTGTATGAATGGCTAAGAGATTTTCTCACGGACAAAGGCTTCAAGATAGAGAGTATTGATAACACTCTCTTTACTAAACATGTTGATGATGATCTCTTTATTTGTCAAATATATGTGGATAATATTATTTTTTGTTCTACTAATGAAGCTTATAATGCTGAATTTCGTGATCTTATGACCAAAGAATTTGAGAAGTCCATGATAGGTGAGCTTCATTTGTTCCTTGGATTTCAAATCAAGCAAATAAAAAATGGGACATTCATCTATCAAGAGAAGTACACAAGAGATCTCCTCAAACGCTTTGAAATGGAGGATTCAAAGCCAGTCAAGACTCCAATGGCCACAGGTGGTATTCTTGGCCCGGATGAGAGTGGTAAATCGGTTGATAAAAAGCTTTATCGATCTATGATTGGTTCTCTATTATATCATACCGCTTCTCGCTCGGATATTATGCTTAGTTTATGCTTATGTGTGCATTATTAAGCTAACCCTAAAGAATCTCATTTAAGTGCTGTCAAAAGGATTCTTAGTTACCTCAAGTATACATCAACTATGGGCCTTTGGTATCCAAAAGATGGAGGCTTTGATCTTGTTGGCTACTCCGATTCGGATTTCATCGGCTGCAAAGTGAGTAGAAAAAACACCTCCGATGGATGTCAAATTTTTAGGAGATCATTGGTTAGTTGGAGCTCTAAGCAGCAAAATACCGTGGCTCTCTCAACGGCCGAAGCGGTATATATAGCAGCAGGTGCTTGTTGTGCTCAACTTCTCTATATGAAGCGAACTCTCATGGACTACGGATTGATATACAATCAAATTCCTCTATATTGTGACAGCGAGAGTGCAATCAATATTGCACTTTAAAAAGGTGATCATGGGCATGCTAAACATATTGAGATCAAGCATCACTTCATAAGGGATCATGTTGTCAAGAAATATATTGAGCTTATAAGTGTGAGAACAACTGATCAATTGACCGACATATTCAAGAAGCCCCTTGATGAGAAGACTTTCAATAGGCCTGAGGAGAGCTCAACATTCTCGATCTTTCGGACTTCACTTGAGCAACCTCTAAAGCTTAGCATTTTCTTTGTATATATTTGTTTGCTTGTGTTTGCCTTGTTTTTGTTGTTCTTCTTGTTTTGTAGGACCATCATCTAACTCTCCAAGAGTGAAGCGGTATTTGTGAGCATCGTTCCGAGAACGACGGGAGGAATCAAGACTCCGACAGGAGTGGTTCAACGAGGATTAGAGGAAGGTACCATCCTTCCGAGACTTCAGGAAAAATTACTGAGCATCTCTATCACCCTCTCTTTACTTATTGCATTTACATTCTTGCAAGCAGTGTGATAGCCTGTTTTACTCTTCTTTAGACCTTCCTTGCTAGGAGTTGTATGCTAGTTTTGCTAGAAACTAAGAGAAAGAATTTGGTCTAGTAGTGTAAGTGCCCGATTGAATCTCTCTTCTCAGTCACTTGATCCTTTCAACAGTCTGGCGTTTTGGAGTCACCGGATAAATTATGAGGACCGGACAGTCCGGTGACTATGTCGATCGGCGAAATCAAGGCCGTCCGTTTTGATCTCATTTATTCTCGGCCCTTGATTATACTATGACCTAAACCGCATGTGTTTTCTCTCGTCATTCCAAAATTCGTGCAAGTCCTTTGTTCATCGCCGACGATTGTCATCGCCGACCGCGCGCCTCCACCGCCGTGTGCCGCCGCGTGCTGCCGCGCCTCCGCACCGCCCTTATCTGGTCCTTGCTTCGCGCCCGTAACTCTGCACTGCCTGCGCCGGCTTGCTCCACCACGCCCTGCTTCACGCGCGTCGCCCAAGCTTTGCCCTAGCGTCGTCGTCGTCGTCTTTGCTCACGCCGTCACGCCACGCCACCTCACCGTGATTTCCTAGACGTCACCCCAGGCACCACCAAAGCCCTCAAAGGGTTTTTGTTTTGAGATGATCGGTTGATCTTCCAGTGAGTACTTCGGCGGTTTCCAGCTCCTTTCCGCGGGATATTGAATTCTATCACTTCCATTTCATCGAAAATGCCCTGCATGCCTTGTTTGTTAATTAACTGCGAAAATTGGTATAAATTGCTTAAAGGTCTCACCTTTTATTACCAATTGACATGATTAGTTGACAAATTTCCATACTTAGTGCCATATTAAGGTCATCTCTTGCATGTTTTGATTTGGCATTGAGTTTGCTGTCGTTAGTGTCACAATTTAGATGCATTGCTACTATATAAATTGTGGCATTAGTCTGTCGATTTCACCGTTGTACTATATGTCTTTGATTCCACCGTTAGGACTTCATTTTGAGTTGCTCACCTTTTGTGCTTACAAACTATATTTTATTCATATGTGGTGCAGTGACAGTTGATCAGTGAATCAGAAGACAGCGGCAGTTCAGAGGTTTCAGTTAGTCCAGATCTTTCTTGGACGGGTTAAGAGCTAAGCTCTTAATCCTATCTTGTGCAGTGACAGCTGGTCAGTTGAGCTTCAGTGTCAGTTGATCTTTCAGAGTCAGTTGTCAGTATGGGCAGATAGAGGCTGTCTTCTGAGGACAAGGGGAAGGGCAAGGCAGTCGAGCCAATGAAGAAGAAGAAGCCGAGGACAGGTGACCCAGAGTGAGACCGTGCACTTGCAGTGGCAGACGTGGATGTACCTCCACATAGGAGGTCAGGTGCTTTGAGGATTGGAGGATCTGACTCCTAGGGGGAGCTGAGGAGGTCGACCCCTCAGAGAGTGGCGACTATTCTTCTTGTGGCAGAGGTGCAGCTGCGGAGAGCTCCTGCCTGTAGGCAATCGAGAACCATGGAGGGAGAGGCAGTCCAGCGGAGTTCACAGCAGAGGACACAGAGGTGCCCTCATCAGAGGACTGGGATCTACGAGGTATGCGCTGAGAGAGCTCGCCGGGCAATGGACTGGATTGCTGAAGTTGTGGTTGATTTGTTGAAGCTAAAGGGCCCGACCATCAAAGCCAAGAGGAGAGTTGATTTTACTGCTTGGGTCCTCGCTGGCAGACATGCAGATGCTGGTCAGTTTTGGACAGTTCTCCAGCGGAGGATATTTGAGGCCTACAGGAGGTAGCTTGCCACCGAAGGCAAAAGCTTAGTGTTTGCTGCACACCGCCACTGTTCTTTAGAGGCACTGAGCAGAGGAGCTGGGGTTGACATGGAAGAACATATCTTGTATCTTTTTGAACTTTCAGAGTTAGTCACCCAGCCCTTGAGGTATAGTGAGGAGATTGTACTAAAGTTCTATGCCTCACTGTGGATCTCCTCCGACTGCTCTTATTTCTGGTTTATGTATCGAGAGGAGCCACACAGATTTGAGAGGACCGACATCTTGACAACGCTTGAGTTTGTATCTTTATTTAGAGACTCGGATCCACACTTTGACCGATCCAGATTTCTCACCACCTTTCAGACCTTTTGGAGGGATGGAGCAAAGTGATGACAGGATGAGTGTTGCTTTCACACCACCTCATAGGGAGCACTACTCGAGGCACCCTCTACGCTTGACACACGAGGCGCATGTATTGAGAGGGATGCTTGAGAAGTCTATTGCGCCACGGGCTGGCTACCAAGAGTGAGTTATCATTCTACACCAGTGGCTGCTATGCTTTCTGCTGAGACACGAGGATTTCGATTTGACAGACTTACTGCTTGCTTAGATGGAGGATGTGATCTATGAGGGGATAAGAGCACGTCAGTTAACATTTGTCCCTTATATCTGTTTGATGCTGAGGAGAGCTAGTGTGATGACTGAGGAGTATGCAACATTGCCAGAGATTATAACCTCCTTTAGTCCTGCAGAGTCATCTGACTCTAGGGTTCTTAGAGTGTCAGCTTCACAGACACTCTTGGAGGAGAGAAAACCATAGCCTCCAAGGAGAAGACTGAGGCTCCAGAGGGAGCACAGCCGGGAGGTGGGAGCAATGAGGCTTCAAGTCAGGCCGAGACTCTGACCTCTCGTGCCACACTTGACCTTGCGTTAGCTGCCAGGTTAGACGCTATTCAAGCAGAGCAGACAGAGCAGAGGAGGTACCGAGAGGAGCAAGATGAGCGTATACGCTGAGAGAGGACTGAGTTCGAGGAGAGGATCCGACTCGAGCGCCTCGAGATTGAGGAGTGGCTATGGATGGAGAGAGAGCTTGCAGAGGAGAGTAGACGGCAGGACAGAGAGATTTATGAGAGGTTGCAGCGCTCTCAGTTGGAGATTGCAGGGGCTATTTCTTATATGTCTGCCGGCTTTGGAGCTATCGCGTCTTATCTTCAGCGGATTGGTATGCCATCTCTTCCGATGTTTCCTACGACTACGCTATCGGGTCCCCTGCCTTCCTAGCTCCAGCTTACAGCACCTCAGCCTCAGTATTCTTCAGTACCAGCATTCAAATCTAAGTTGTAGAGCTGGAGTCAGCAGCAGCAGCAATAATCCACATTCTCTACATTGCTCTCAGCCCCGTTTTCACCGTTTGTACCATTTGGGCAGCCAGCACAGCCACAACTACTGGAGGAGTTAGTGTTCCTGTCACCTCTTCTCAGTTCTCTCTAGTTTTCTCGTACTCCATGTCAGTTCTATTTGCTTTAGCTGAGCTGAGGGTGTCAGTACCAGCATTGGAGTTAGGGACGACAGCTGGTAGTTCTCCACTTGCTCTGAGAGTTCTTTCTTTCGAGGCTACCACTGCTGAGTCAGTTTTGGCAGAGTCACTGCCCGAGGCTTCAAAGACAAAGCCAGCAGCCACCACAGCCGAGCAGCCCAGTGTTTTAGATGCAGCTATCTTGATTGAGGCCGAATATTCAGCAGAGGAGACAATTCAGGTCTTTGCCAGTGCAGATCAACCAGCTTCAGTTGAAAGCAAGGAGCCATCCCCGATGTCTTTTTGAGGCTTAAGTGCTTTTGATGATGTTGAGCAGCCAAGAGAGGGTCAGTCAGCAGTAGTGCCTCAATCAGCAGAGGAGCAGCCACCGAGCATCACTGCACCCAGCTCTTCAGCCGCGCAGGATTAGATCTTCTTAGGAGTTGGGTGAGAGACTTGAAGTGTATCGCTTTGAGGACTAGCTATCTAGGGGAAATCCGTGGATGGGTAGTTAAGGCTTTGATTCTTGTTCGGCGGATTTTTTTGGCTCTTTTGTGATATTTTGATGAGCTTGTTTTCTATTTGACTCTTTTAGCTCATTGGAATGCATTTGGTTTTGGACTAACCCCGTGGATTCATTGTACTGGCTCCTAGTGCTTTATCTGTTCATATGCGCTCCCAATTCATTCTATATCGTGCACCTTCTTTGTCTATCCCGTGTTCTCCCTCTCTATATGCTTTCTTGGTGCCATCTTTTAGGATGATTAGATGACAAAGGGGGAGAGAGAGCTACCAAACAGGGGAGAGCGACACTTCCAACCTATAACAAAAGGGGAGAACTCTTGCAAAAATTTTCTGAGAAGTCATCAAGGTAAGGGGGTAAGTGTTCTTTCGAGATGCATTTTATTCTCTATCTTCTTTCATCTCGTTTAAGCCTGTTTGTGAGTACTATGGTTGTCATCAATCACAAAAAGGGAGAGATTGTTAGCTTCATGACCTTTGAAGTCCTGAAGAAGGTATGAATGGATTTTGGTGATTAAATGGACCGCAGGTAACAGTTGTGATTGTAGGTACCACCCCACTAATTCTCTATCAACATAGTGGACTTCTTTGGTGGTTGACAAGGATGATCTCTAGAAGTGGAGTTTTCGGTCGTTGTAAGACCATGACTAAAGACTAGCTAGAGAGTCCATAAGAACGTCAGTACTATTAGAGAGGTAAAGTCATTTATCTTCTGTCATACAAGTGTTAGAGAGTGTGAATGCTACTTAGATCCTTAAAAATTACTAAAAATGGCAGAGGAAGCGAAGATGAAGACCGAAGATCAGATTCAGTCAAAGAAGCAGTCATGGGACAGTCCGGTGAGGTCACCGAACAGTCCGGTGAGCCAGGACTTCGAAGTCCAGAGAGAGGTGTTTTCTGAAGTTGCTGCAGTGAAGACACCGAACAGTCCGGTGTGGCAGTCATCGGACAGTCCGATGAGGTCGAAGCCGAAGTTCAGAGAAGATGTCTCTGATAATCAAAAAGTGAAAGTCACCGAACAGTCCAGTGAAGGTATGCACCGGACAGTCTGGTGTCCGAATGAATTCCAAAGAGGGTGTTTCCTTTGTCGAGGAGGAAGAAGGGTCACTGGAGGTCTAGTCACCAGACAGTCTGATGATTACATAAAGCAGTCAGCTTTATGACACCATGTCCCAACGATTGTTTTTGGGCTTGAAGCCTATTGAAACCATGGAGGAGGATGTTTTCATGTGTGCCTGTGTTCAAAAAAGCTTGAAGAAACTTGTGAGAGGCCTAGAGACACCACCAAGAGAGCACATTGCAAGATTGGACATCTTAAGTGCTACTTGGAGAGGAATAGAGAGCATTCATACACTTCTAGAGCTTGTAGGACTTGAAAAGAGTGATCTTTGCCTATTACTCTTGGTGTGGGCAACCTAGACCGGCAAGGAGTCGGTGATCGAGTTTTCGTAGAGATTGTGGATGACATCGCCAAATTCGTACGAGATTCTAGGTCCCCGCTCGAAAAAGTCACCAAGAGGGAGCGCTTGAGCCTTAGAGGCTTGCTCTATCGTTAGGTATTATGTGCGACAGCCAAGCCGCCGGTGACTTCACTCTGAGAGTGTAGCGTACCCTTGTGAGCATCGTTACGGAAACGACGAGAGGAACCAAGACTTTCAACAGGAGTGGTTCAACGAGTGTTAGAAGAAGATGCCTACATTCCGAGACCTCGAGAATCTATCTCATTCTCTTTACTTACTGCATTTACATACCGTTGAGTAGTGTGATAGGTTGTTCTTTGATTTCTCTTGGTGGCTATCGTGCTAGTGCTTGCTTGTTGTTATTCTCATTCTACTAGCATTTTAGGGGTTTTGGCCTACTAGTTTTGCATATGTTTGCTTCTGTTGCAGTGAGTTTTATAGTTTAAGTTTGTAGCGAAATTAGTGCTACAAGTCTACCGATTCAACCCTCTTCTCAGTGTCTTTGATCCTTACAATTCGGTTCTCGCTTATCTGGCTCTCCACTACTCTTAATTCCCTTCTTTTTTGGTCTTCCAGCAGGCCTGCCCTCAAGTGTTGGTGGTCTCATTTCGAATCCTGGGTCCACTTGGGACTACTGTTACCTATCACCCATAGAATTCACCTCAAACTGATATGCATATTTAAACCTTTCAACTGAATAATACTAATTGACGTAGTCTTCTACTCTCAAGTTTTGTTGGGAGATTATGAATGCAATGGCATGAGGAGAAGGTTTTCCAGTGACATCCCACTGCCCACATGAACAAGTATGAGTCTGAAGGTTCACTCCATACCTCCAAGCGAAGCCATCTATACTCATACCAGAGATTTCACCCTTCAAATAGCCACTCCTAGTAATGTTATAGCGAAGGTTCCTACTCTTCTAATGCAAATCATTAACTACACTTTGTAATATGACACCTTGCATTATCGGCTATCATTTGTCTTGTAGCAATCTTCTCCATTATTGTACCTCTAATTGTGTCTATAAGATCAGCTGTAGGAAGGTCCTTTATATCTTTAATCCAGTTGTCATCGAAACATTTTGAAATGTTATTGTTCACATAGTCCTTGCAGATCTTTGAAGATTTGGCTCTTGACCATATGTGTGGATGGGATGTCCTAAGATAAGTGGCTGCAGCAGGACATGTTTGTTCTATTTTATCCATAAGCTTTTGATATCTGTCATAGGTGCAGGCCCACGCACAAGGCCACATGTATTTAAGCACCTCACCACTATAACTCTTTCTAAAGTTAGCCATAAGGTATCGAAAACACTCTCTATGTTCAGCTGCATCACCAAACACTTCTGCCACACCATGAGCTAGCCCCCTTGCATGCATCAATATGTATGGTCAAAACTTAGGGTGTTCCAATTGCTCTCTTGAGATGGGTCAAGAACCATTTCCAGTTATTATTTGTTTCCTTGTCAAAGATAGCATATGCCACTGAATACATCCAATTATGACCATCAATTGATGTTGCAGCAGCAAGCTGTCCACAATATTTTCCAGTTAGATGCGTTGAGTCAACCCCAAGGCAGGTCGACAACCCATAAGAAACCCATCTACACATGGCTGTAAGGCGACAAACATCCTTGAGAAGTCCATCTTTCCCTTTAGCTTCTTGCGATCGATCTCAACAAGACTTCCACGACAAGTTACTTCAACTGCTGCTTTCCAATTCCATAACAACTTGAAACTATCCTCCCAAGTTTCATGTAGTTCCTTTAATGATAACTTCCTCCCTTCCCACATCTTGTTGTATGACAGAGTAACATTGAACTGATCCTCTAATCTTTGCTGCAATTCCCTTGCACCAAGGCTTGGTTTTTTAATCAACATTGGTTTCACTCTATTGGCAATTCAAACAGCAGAAGCTTTCTTCCCTGTCACCTTACTAGTGCTTGTGTAGGTATGTTTAGGGCCAATGCCCACCACCTATAATATCACAAAAAAAAGTCAAATCAATCACAATGAGGGAACATTTCTAGTACTGCAATGAAATATTAAGAAAGACTAAGCAATACAATCCATGTTATACCATGAAAGTGTCACAACCAACCAATCTATTTGCGTGCATTGTCCATTTACAACCATAGAAATTGCATTTGACCCTGTATTGATATGGGTCACTGTGCTTCACTTTTGTCTCAAACTCATTCTTAATGCAGAACTGTTTGAAAGTCAAAATGAATGTAGCTTTATCCACAAAGGTGTACCCCTTTGTTATTTTGAGATCATCTCTATCATAAGTGTTGAATGGCACATATGATGATGCTAAAACAAAAGCTTCATCATCTAGTACACATTTAGGATCATCTCCAAAAATATCCACACCTTCTATCATTTAGTGATCTATTTCACTTGTTCTACCTCATTTTGCATGTTGTCACCATCTTTCTTCTTGCCTTTCTTGACGTATCTCCATTTCTCATCAGCTGCAGCAGGGTCATCTCCAACAATATCCACACCTTCTATCATGTAGTGATCTATTTCTTCTTCTTCAACCCAAGGTCGCCTTGCTACAGTCTGACCGAATATAGGTTTATCTAAAAGTTGATGCTCTAGGTCACCTTCACACTCATCAACTAATGTTAGAGCTTCTAAATCCAGTTGGACATCAGAGTGTAGCACTATTTGGCTCTCATCAGTACGTTGCTCTCCCACTATTTTCAAGTCAAAGTGAACTACATCAGTGGAGCTTTGGAGCATACAGAGTAGTTCAGAGTCAGTGCACAACTTAACATATTGGTTATCTTTGTTGAAATACCAGAACTAAGCGCTTTGATAGCTAGCCCATTTATATCTCTCTCTGTCATAATTCACCAATTCAATCAGAGAGTACTCAGTCTAGTCCACATTCCAGCTACATTTAGATCCTTTTGCGCACTCGCTTCTATTTTCAATCAGACTGACATATCCCTCAACTGCTACATCTATTCTACAGGTTGTTTCTAAAATTATCCTGAAAATAATAAGGTTACCAAATTAACAACAGTTCAACATCTTCCTCGAAACATAATCATTCCCAACAGTGTCACTGATATACACTTCTCTCTCAAAACGAACAGATCTAAAACATGTAAGTATGAAGAATGGGTAACAGAAAGAAAATGCTCACCCTTGAACCGATTGTGGAGCATCCATTCGAAACTTCAATCCTCACTTAACCACATCAACTTATCACCTAACATGCCACATCAACAAAAATCGAATCAGACTGCTGCTAATAATACTAAAGTAGGAGCATGAGGGAAGGGAGGGGCGACAGCATGTGACAGAGGGGTGACTGGGGAAGGGACTGCGGCAGGTGTCACCTGTGGAGAAGAAACAACGGCTACAGCAGCTGCACCAAGGAAGGATTCGGCGGGCGTGTCACCGATGAAGGATTCCGGTTGGGGAGTCACGGTTGGGGAGTCATTGGAGGAAGGGGACGCCGGTGGCGGCGCAGGAGAAGGGGCAATCAGCGGCGTCACTGGGGATGGCGCCGCCGGAGGCGCTAGAGCCTGCACGCGTGTGCGGTGGTGAACGAGAACAACAGGGGCAGTTCGATCCATCTGTTGGGCAGGTAAGACATTTGGATAAGGGGCAATTTCATCATTTGGATCTTTCAGTTCATCTTAAAAAAAAATAAAAAAACAAATAAATTCTAATGGAACTCGACAGAATGGTAATTTTTTAAGAATCCCAAACTTTCAATGTTACATAAGTGTACCGGAGGGGTTTGATGATAATTTTTTAAAGTCATCATCTTTTGGTGTCGTCAAACCAATTTTTCCTGATTTCAGTAGTACTTTGCAAAGAGTCATTGATAATTTCTATACAACCTTTGAAAAACAAAATAAGCATGTTGACAATATTTTGGCAAACTTTGAGAGATGTAATCCACCACAGAAAGATATTGCTCGTGATCAAAGTATGCCTAAAGTTTGGACCATTGCTACATCATCTCCTATCACGAGTAATTTTATTCTTTCATCTCTTTCGTGCTATAATGGTTTAGATTCTATTAAATATATTACATGAAAAAAGAGAGATGGATATTATATTTGAACAATGTCGTATGTATGAAAGGAGAAAGCTTTTGAATATTGCTAGTGTATTAGTTGATAGTACTTCAACTTGATGGTAATATTTATATATAACTAAAGAATTTCCTCGGACATGGAA
>BCLG01002048.1:57691-86520 GCA_001602295.1 Zoysia matrella
CACGCGTGCCGAGCAGATGGAAAGGCGCCGGCAGGGGCTTTGTTACAACTGTGACGAGCCCTATGTCCGTGGCCACCAGTGCCAACGGCTGTTCTATCTGGAGGTGACCGATGACTTTGTCGACGAGACAGCCGGAGAGCTTGCCGTTCCACCACACGACAAGCGAGCGGCTACCACGGAGGGTGACGACACGATAACACCGCCTGTGGTCTCCCTCCACGCCATCCCGGGCGTCCGAACGGAGAACACCATGCACCTCTACGTCGACATCCTCGGCCGCCGTCTACTAGCTCTCCTCGACTCCGGGTCCACCCACAACTTCATCAACGGCGAGATCCTGCACACACTCCATCTACCCACGGCGCCGCATCCCACCATGCGAGTCCTGGTGGCGAACGGGGACCGGGTTCCCTGTAAAGGGATCGCACGTGGGATAGCACTGACAATTGACACCGAGGAGTTCACCATCAGTTGCTTCGACATCGACCTTGGTGGCTTTGACGTCATCCTATGTGTCAACTTCCTGCGCACACTGGGTCCCATACTCTAGGATTTTGAGGACTTGTGCATGGCCTTCACGAGATGGTCACGGCGCATCACCTGGAAGGGCGTCGGATCTTCCCCAGGTGACAACCAGACACTAGAGCTACACACCGTCGGGGTCGGATCTGACCGTCCGCTATTTGACGGCCTGCTCCAGCAGTTCGACGACTTGTTCGAGGAACCGCGGGGACTGCCCCCAGCGCGGCCCTATGATCACTAGATCCACCTGCTCCCTGGCACCGCGTCGGTGGCCATGCGGCCATATCGGTACTCACAGCTCCAGAAGGAAGAGCTGGAACGCCAGTGCGACACCATGCTCGCCCAGGGCATCATCCGACCGAGCACGTCCGCCTTCTCCGCCCTAGTTCTCTTGGTGCGGAAGGCGGACAACACCTGACGTTTCTGTATCGACTACCACGCCTTCAATGACAAGACGTCCAAGGACAAGTTTCTGATCCCGATGGTCGACGAGCTCTTGGATGAGCCCCATGGGGCGCACTTCTTCATCAAGCTCGATCTCCGTTCCGGCTACCACCAGGTGCGCATGCACCCGGACGACATCGAGAAGACGGCGTTCCAAACATACCACGGCCACTTCAAGTTCCTCGTGATGCCGTTTGGCCTCTGCAATGCACCGGCCACGTTCCAGGCGTTGATGAACGACGTGCTTCGCCAGTTCTTAAGCAGGTTCGTGCTGGTGTTCTTCGTTGACATCCTGATCTATAGCTCGTAGTGGGCCGAACACTTGCAGCACGTGCGCCTCGCCCTCACGGTGCTCCGAGCGCACCGCCACCACATCAAGAGATCAAAGTGCTCCTTTGGAGCGCCATCGGTCACATACCTCGGACACGTGATCTCCGCCAATGTCGTTGCTATGGACAGCGACAAGGTGGCCGTTGTCCAATCATGGCCAACGCCGTGGTCAGCCCGGGGACTGTAGGGGTTCCTGGGCCTCGCTGGGTACTACCGCAAATTCATCCGCGTCTCTCACGCGGCTCCTGCACAAGGACGCGTTCTCCTGGACAGAGGAGACCAGGGACGCATTTGAGGCGCTCAAGTGTGCCTTATCATCCGGACCGGTGCTACAGATGCTCGTCTTCGACAAGCCATTCATCGTCGACTATTATGCGTCAGGTACGGGCTTCGGGGCCGTCCCCCATCAAGATGGGGGGCCGATCGCCTTCTTCAGCCGACCCTTTGCAGCGCATCACTTGAAGCTCGCAGTTTACAAGCGAGAGTTGATTGGGCTCGTGTTGGCGGTCCGGCACTGGTGCCCCTACCTGTGGGGCCGGCGATTCCTCGTGCGCACCGACCACTTCGCCATGAAGTCCTTGCTCGATCAGCCCCTCTCCACCGTACCATAGCACCAGTGGATCAGCAAGTTGTTCAGGTTCGACTTCTCCGTCGAGTATCGACCGGGTCGTTTGAACACGGTGGCCGATGCTTTGTCTCGCCGCGACTTTGACTCCATGGCGCCATCACGGTCACTGAGGGAGGGTCTCCTCCTTCACGGGTCACGCATCTACATACCGAACCACGACGACCTACGGCGCCAGGCGCTCTCGTTGGCACATGGGACTGGACACGAGGGCATACAGAAGACGCTAAATTGGCTCCGCGGCGACTTCTACATCCTCGGCGACCGTGCATTGGTGCAACGCTTCGTCTGGGAGTGCAGCATGTGCCAACAGAACAAGACCGAGACAGTACAGCCGGCTGGACTACTCCAACCGTTTGATGTTCCTTCACAAGTATGGGCGGACATCGCCATGGATTTCATCGAGGGGCTACCCAAAGTCCGTGGCAAATCCGTCATCATCACGGTGGTGGACCGCTTCTTCAAGTACGCTCACTTCATCGCCATCAGCCACCCCTACACGGCCACATCCGTCGCCAAGGCATTCTTCGACGAGATCACTCGACTCCACGGGTTTCCTTCGTCCATCGTCAGCGACAGGGCCCCAGTTTTCACGGGAAAATGTGGCGCGACCTCTTTAAGAGGGCCGACGTCACCCTGCGCATGAGCACAGCCTTCCACCCTCGAACGGATGGCCAATCGGAGGTCGTCAACAAGGTGATCGCAATGTACCTACGTTGCATTACCGGGGACTGTCCACGGGCCTGGGTGGACTGGCTACCTTGGGCTGAGTACTGCTACAACACGTCCTTCCACACCGCCCTACGCGCCACACCATTCCAGTGGTGTATGGGAGCGACCCGCCTCCGCTCCTGCCCTACACGAGGGGAACGGCTCACGTGGACGCCGTCAACACACTCCACGAGCATGACGAGTTGTTGGAGGATGTACGATAATGCCATCATCAGGCTCAACAGATTTTCAAACGCTTCTATGACGCGAATCATCGCGACTTGGAGTTCGCGGTCGGCGACTGGGTCTGGCTACGCCTCCTCAACAAATCTCCTCTCTTCCAAGACTGGCTGCAGAGATTGTAAGGGTAGAAGAGAGGAGGACGTGGCCTCGAAAGGCAGCGCGAGCGAGAAGGCGCCGTGGTGGACACAGCGCCCAAGGGTTTTCTGGGCGGCGGCGCTTCTGTTAAAGCTGGCAACCAAAGTGCTACTTCTGCTTGATTTCTTCAATGAGGTTTACAACTTATTTATAGCCTCTCGGGCTAACTATAGATCGTATATTAAAAGATTTGATCCTATCCACTTGACTCCTAAATTAAAGGACCTCCACAAACTAGAGATCCTAAATAAAAGAAAAGATTATTCTAAATGAGAGAAAATAGGAAAAGGATAATAGGGGCCGATCTTACCTATTAGGTGGGACCGGCTGGGGTGACGCCAGCCCCCTGTGCGCTGGCTGGCTGGTGTGCCCTCTGGCCACCGGCTGGCTGGCGCCTGCCATAGTGGATGCCGATCATAACAGTTTTGTTTCAATGTCTCATGAATTTATAATCCAATAGTCTGAAACTATTCGGAGACAAAATGAAGCTTCATATATACGACCTCAAAATGAAATGCCCTCACAAGAGAAATTGGGAATAATTCTACTCTGTATACACAATGGAGAGAAAAACTACTAACCAACGTCCAAAGATCCTGTTTCCGCCATCACCTGGAAGCCCTGGACTGGAAAAGATCCAACCTTGATTTGGCATCTGGCAGCAATGCCTCAACATGCGTGTCCTGCACCATGTGAGTCTGCTTTGATGCCCAGAGCAGCACAGCAAGCACACCAGCCTGAGCGAGCTCCTCACTCTCCGGCACATACAATGCAATGTAACAGAGTAGTATCAACGCCTCAGTCTGTACCTCATCCCCGAGGTAGACTAGCTGTACAAGGTGGCGGTGGCGTGCACCACCATCATCGACGATGGCCTTGCAATGATTGACATGTAGGTGGTTCTCGGTGCATGCAAACTTGGTGAGGGCCACAACTGCCTCTTTGATGACAGGTGGCTCACGTTCATCAAGAAGCTGCACAAGAGGGGCGATGATCCCTGTCTCACTTGCTGTGAAGGTGCGGGCAAGGCATCCAAGAGCAGTGATGCATGGGAGGAGTAATTCATCATAATCACCCTTACGGACAATACGAAGCAGCTGATCTACAACAGCCTTGGCTGCTGGGGAACTGGGCTTGAAAGCTGATTGCCGAAGCACAAGGTTGTGTTCTGCAACACGAGCAATTTCCATGATTGCCATAGCTGAGAAGTACTGGACTTGAGTGTCCATACCACCATCACCCTTCTCAAGGAGCACAGCAAAGCATAGAAGAGCGCGTGACTCTGTAATGCTCTTGCAGACACCTAGATGGCCACAGGCCAATTTCCAGAGAGCTTTTGCAGCCATAGCCTTCAATTGGGCCTTGGCCTTTGGATCCTCCACCTCACGAGCACCACGGCCACTGGAACCGCTCATGCCCAGCTGTGGCCTGAATGGTGGATGCAGTGAGCCATTAGTGTTTGTCTTGGCAGCCATAGCAGAGTGCACCACTGACCGCATTTGGTTTCGTTTTGAATCTTGCTCGGCTGTCATGCCATTGCACATTGTCGGCGGATCATCAGAGCCACCAATGGTGTCCAGGTCACCATTGTGGCGCATGCTGTGTGTCTTGGCTAGCACCACGGAATGAAGAGACTTCATGGGCCGTGTTGCAGGAGCGTCGTTCCTGGAAATACTTGAGCCAACTGAGTACCTGCTGTGCTCCTGGATAGTACCAGATGCTAGGTGACCAACAAGGTACCGAACAGCATTGTTCTGTGCGAATAGCTCTTGGCATGTTGTACTCTGGTCAGCAAGCATCGCAATAGCCTCAGCAACGGCGGCTTGCACGCGCATGTGTGGCTCCTTGAGCGCAGTGGCAAAAGCAGAGCATACCCCCGCCTGTACGAGTTTATCGACGCTCTCAGCATCGCGTCCCAGCAGACCCAGTGCGCGCGCCGCGGCCTCCTGGCCGTCATCCGTGCCCTCTTTGTGCAGTTTGAGCAGCGGCGGCACCCCGTCCTCTTCAATGATGAGCTTGGCGAAGTGCTCGCCGTCGCTGGCCAGCGAGGCGAGGTTGGCCGCCGAGTCGGCGCGCGTGGCAGGGGAGCCCGTGTTGAGCCGCGCGATGTGGTCCCAGATGAGGAAGAGGATGGGCTCATTCTGGGCGATGTTGGGGAGGCCGAGGAGCACGTCGTCGTCGCCGTCGGGGTTGTGCGGTGAGGATATCCGGAGTAGCCATGCGACATCCTCAAGGGAGGTATCGAGCGCGGCCAGGGCACGCGGGAACCCGGCGGCAGGGCTGAGCGTGAATAGGCTCCGCAGGCGCGGGTGGCCGCGCGCGCACCGCGACGCTAGAGCCGACGCCTTGGTCAGCGCCTGGGTGGCCCCCACCATGATGCGCGCGGCAGGACGGTCGTAGAGGTCCGGCGTCCGCGCCGCCTGGCGGAGCAGGGCGGCGAGCTTGTCGGCGCGGGCCTTGAGGTCGGCACACTCGAGGCGGAAGCTCCTCGCGGCGGCGCTCTGCTTGGCGACCTCGTCAGCAAGCTGGATTGGCCGCGTCAGCATCGCCTTCACTGCCTCCCCCATCTCCTCCCTCTCCCCTCGCCTCCCTCGACCAAGAAGCGACAGGTCCCAAACTCCCAATTAAAAAACCGATCTTTCGGCACGAACCGCCACCTCCGGTTGCCTGCTCGCAGATTGGCAGTCTAATCGCCAGGAAACGAGCGGTAATGGTACGATCTGCAGCGGAGCAAGCATAATTGGGGGATTCCAAGCGGGGTTACGGGAGGATGGTGCCGCATGCGTCGTAGGTGTTCTTTCTTTGGTGGTGTGGGTTTTTCGTTGGGGAAGGAGGGAGGCTGCACTGCAGAGTCGGGGTCCTCTGCATTACCGCAGAAGGGCACCGGGTGAACAGTAAAGTGAGTGAATAAATTAAAAACAGTACCGATTTTCTGTAGCTACATTACATTGAATTCTTTTTATCATTTATTTTGCTGTTTATTTCAGCACTGTAGTAATCAATCATATCCATCCGTTGTTTATCAAAGAGCTGTGAATCAATTCCAATTCATGAACTGTAAATCCTTTGCATGGAGAGCATAAATTTAGAGGACCTCGTCCCTACACTGCACTTGGCGGTTGGAGCAGACGGAAAGAGGTCCTCTCAATTGCAGAAATAAATTCAGAGGAGCTAATGTGCTTCAGATTTTTTTTCCATTTTTAGCCGTTGGAAACAAAGGGATCAGATGAATTAATACAAAGGGATCGGAAACAAAGGTAACCAGTAATTTTTACGTGAGCAATGTTTCATCTACAATGCTAACTCACGGCACTGTGGATATTCTCTAAAATTACTGTGCCCTGTAGTGGCTGAATTTTCTTCAGCAATTCAGACAATCGGCCGGTCGTCCGTGCAGTCAGCGCGTGGGGTCCGCGTGGCGAGGTGGGCCCCGTGGCAGTGTCGTGCTCTGCTTGGTCGTGGACTCTTCCTCGGGTGTTTCTCGAGAGGTTCTAGGAAGCCAAGCCGGCCATCGGAGGCGTCCGTTCCACTGGCTCCGTCTTTTTAAATTTTATATTTTTATAAATTTTTAAAATAAAATAAATGATCAAATGTTTATTTTAAAAAGTAAAAATATCAATTATTTTAGACAGAGAGAGTATAAAGTATGTCTTTTCTGATGATACACTTTACATAGTAAAATAGTTCAGGGTGATAAATTAAACTTATGTGCACATACTTTTACCTCAAAAATAATTTCCTTAATGTGAATCAGCAGCACCAATTTTTTTTACCTAAAACTTCTTCATTCATCAAACAACATTTTTTTAAAAAGAAATTCATCAAACAATGTTACCACACAACGAACTAATAAGTTAGGGAATTGATGAAGCCACAAATGAACCTTCGAAGAGGAAGCATACATATACTATCTAAAATGAGAGATGATGTCGCCCAAGCTTGAATGAGTCCGTTCGGTACATGAGATTGCGGCTGCAGCTGTCAACTACGGCTTCAACGCATAACATAGTTTTCACTGTGCAAACCTGCCGCTACCACCGCAGCCTCATGAATCAAAAACACCTAATGTCGTCAAGGATAGTAGTAATCTCCAACGAACAATATTATCTTATATCAAATCATTAGTTGCTGTGGAAACCATATAGAAGGTCATTAGCACTAAAATGCCCAACGTGCAAAACATGAATCACATATTCGTTTGATAACTTTCCAAACATTCTAGTCGTATCTGGGTTTTAAAATTATTCTTCTATGTTATGATCAAATTGATGGCAATACTATGTAATCTTATTGAAATTAAAACTCAAAATGAAATTCTTACCTCAATAAACCTAAAAAATATTCTTATTTATATAATCTTTAGTATTATCTCTAGCTGGCACTTTTTTTTTTTGAGATTTTTCAATTCTTACCATCAAATACATTGACCTTTTAATACTTATCACTCAATCTGTAAGCATTTTATTCGTATCCACTAAATACGTTTTCTCTTCAAAACATACCATTTCTTTGATTTTTAATATTTTTATTGTTTTATGTTGTGTTAATGATAAACATAATTAATGTGAATTGCAGTGATGTTAATAGTATAATAAACACAATATAATAAATGTAATACAATGAATATAATACAATTACACAATATTGTAACTCAATACAAAACAATAAATATGTTTAAAATTTAAAGAAAGTGGTAAGCTTAAAGAGAAAAACATATAGTAAAAGGTTTACAGATTGAATGGTAAGGATTGGAAGGTCAATGTATTTGATGATAAGAACTGAAAAAAATCTCATATTTTTGCTCTCTCTTCAATTTATTGTCTCAACAAATTTTCAAGATATAGCTTAACGAGTCCATAATCAAATACTCTGTTAGTTCCAAAATTATTATTGCCGGTTAGCCCAATGACAATGGTGTTAGAACGATGGGAGTATATCAGTTTTAGAGGAGCAACACACATGCTAATGTCTTGTGTATAATAACATATTACCTGTATGCCCACATAACACTTCAGATCGGTTTCTACCCGATGTTTGCGCTAACATAATCTGTCTGACTATTGTGTTCAACATTTCCACATAAGATAGATAACCATCAGGCGAGATAGTACAAGCTACTGGAAACAAAATTGATAACCCTTGTCGTTATCTAAGGTCACAAGTCATGAATGATGTGTAGGATAGACAAACAAACATGCCTATCAAATTATGACCTGCTCAAGAAGAGACAATCAACATCAGCAGATAGATGTGAGATCGATACATACTGCTTATGTGCAGGGTAATCACTCTTCTTTTCTTTAGCAGTTTTAGAAAATGTCTCTATTGGACTGTAATAACGTTTCAGATAGCTCTAATTCTGCCATCCAACTTTAGAACATTGGATAGATAGTGAGTATAGAAAATGCATATATATCTGCAAATAAGCGAGGTGGGAAATCGCTTGTGTATGAACTTGGTTAGCACCTACGACTAACATGAGATGGTACTCTGTAGTGTGACATGTAACTTTACTCTTGCAGCTTGACTAGTAAGATATACGTGAAATTTCAACCAACAATTATGGAAAAATCAGAATAAAATGGTCCCTCCTTAGAAAGTTAGAATGAGGTAAGAATTGCATTACGAGCGCATCAGGAACTTTTGAATTGGTATCACAAGCTTTTGAAGGGTATCAAACACTTTTGAAGTGGAAAGTATTTTTTTCTCTGAAATGATTAGCGCTAGGGAAGATCTACTTTTGCTGAGAGCTGGAAAGGCGACACTCCTAGATAGCTGTTGTGCAGCATGCTGCAACGTGGTGCAAACCAAAGGAAATTTCCTGAGCCACTAACCGCAGCTTTGAGCCTTTGAGACGATATTGAGCGTGCAATTGCATTATTGCAACCAGCCCCACAAAAAGTTCTGCTCCCTCCATTCCAAAATATAAGCATTTTTAAGTTTAGTCAAAGTCAAACTTTTATCACTTTGACCATTAATAATGTATAATTAATAATGTTTTATCATATAAAAATTATATTTTTTGGATTTATTATTAAATAAACTTTCATAAAATTATATTTTTATACTAAAAATTATGTAATTTTCTAAATATTATTAATAAAAATTAAAAGACTTTGACCTTATCCAAATATAGAAATGCTTATATTTTGGAACGGCGGTAGTACATGGATTAAGAAATGTTTCATATCTCTCCACATATTCTTTACCTTATGGAAGAAATGAGACCTTGATTTTTCCTCTGTTCTCTTTGATAAAACCAAGACACATCAATGGTGAAATATACTTCTGTCTTTAAGCAATCGAGATTAAAAATGATAGATTATAATTTAAGCTAGTGAAATGATACCCAAATTATAATTGAGATTATAATTCACTAGATATACACAAGATTTAAAAAACCACGAACCATCCGGCTTTCAATATTGCAGAAAACTGGCTAGCAAGCCGGTGAAACCGATTGTTTTAATGTTTGTGCTACAGTAACATGTTCTCTTTTGGATCGAAACCATCCATTCGATAAAACTGAGTCAGATCAGTTTCAACAGTTTTCGTAAAGACCGCCGGTTTCTAATAGTTTCATTAACCTTGGATACACATCATAATTTAAAGATGTACTGTCTTATTGATGCATATATAGTTCTCACTTTTGTTATATGTTGGACGTGCCTAAACTATAAACTAAAGGCCTTTTGGTAGGGATCATGATTATTCAAAAAATTTCTCATATAATTGATTATTTATAAAAATCACTTATCCAACTTATTCACATAATCTGTTTTTTATGTGAAGTGTGTTTGGTTAAACAACTCATTTGATATAGATTATAAGTGGTGAGAAGAGAAAAGTAGTAAAAAGCTATTATTTGTAGCTTATAGGTGCTAGTACAAAATTAAAAGTGATTATAAGTGAATATGAACATAATCACTTATAGATTTCAAGTGTTTAGTAGAGATTATAGTATAAGCTATAATATTAGAAAAAGCAGTACTATAATTTCTACCAAAGGTGGCCTAAGTATATATAATGCCACTTTCACAGCTTCTGCATTTTTCAGAACGTGGAAAGTGGGGAAAGTTCCTCCAGACGGGGATGCTTTTTGAACCGATAGCGAGTTGAACTAAAAAGCGGAGGGGCTATTCTCACATCGTTCTCGTGCGCCCAACCGCCGTCCTCACACACGCCTCTTCGCACGCGCCGCCATGGGAATACTTGCGCAAGGCCAAGGCGTCCGCGGAGGTGGCCGTCATGGACCCCAGTGGCATGCTGCTCGATCGGCGTACGTATGCACCGGCTCCCTCACCCTTGCTCACGCCGCTGCCGCGAGGTCCGCAGGGAGGAAGGACGTCCCCACACACGCCTCGTCTTCCCCGTCATTCTGCAGCCAGCAACTCTATTCCAGAAATGAGATCACCAAACAACAATGCTTAATTTGCTACATAATGTAGCTTTTCCAGCCAGCAGCTTTGGCTTCTTTTGAAGGTTGCTTCTCTAAAAAGCAAAGAAGCGAAGGCACCCACAAAGAGGGTATAAGTTGAGCAAATATATTATCTTAGACGCTATTTAAATTTAGGACTAATTTAGAGATGCAAGTTTTATGTTTTATGGGTCAGAGAGTCATCCCAAAATTTTTTAAATTGAGCTAACTCACTTTCACCTTGTATTGTTAGTGGAATAAAATTAATTCTAAAATGAACTAAAGATTTGACCCACAAATACTCATTGGCTACCCACTTGCATTCCTAGAGTAATTGTTAGCTGACTAAAAAGGTTTTACTTACTTTAAATAGGTAGACTAATTGTTAGTTAACAAAACTTGGTTTTACTTGCTCTAAATAGCTGACGTAGCCTTTCTACCTGTTTTTTCCGATTAAAAAAAACTTCTTTAAAGAAATTCGAGACAATACTCAATGACAGAAACACCGGATACTCATATTTTCTTTATCACGTTGTGCACGCCTGCCATATATAAGCCATGCTTGGTGTTAAACAAACTTTTTTATGCCCTATAGTGTTAAACAAACTTTTTAATATCATATCTTTGTTAACATGGAACAGTCGAGCTAGTCGCTTCTAAGAAGGCCATCAGAACAGTATCAAATGAAAATGACATGTGGATATTCATCATCTCCCAAGAACACAATTCGACCACTACTCACGCCATGAAAATCAGAGACTTTATATATCGGACTGGATTTACTATTGAGGTTGCGCTAGCTGACAATTGATGCAGACTAACCAACAACGTGTAGGAGCTCACAAGCCTTTCTATGCCCTGATCTCTTCCTTCCTGGGCGGGAACTTCTTAAACTTGGAGAAGAAGAATGGTTTCTTATTGATGATGAAGGGGAGGAGTGAACTTCTTAGGGTCCTTCTCTGGGTTCTGGGTCTTCTGGTCCACAGGGGGATGGTAGATCCGAGTCAGTGATGGGCATGAGTTAGGCGTAGGAGGCTTGTAAGGCTCCCTTTGACACAGATTCTCTATAATTAATTATCTGTGTGAAGTGATTTTGTATCTGAAAGTGATTCTTTTTTCTTTTGTAACGAAAGTGATTCTTTTTTATTATCTATGATAATCTCTTAGAATCAAGACAATGAATTATTTCATAAAATCAGAAGAAGCTCTTTGCTTCTTAGCTCATTTCAGAGAATCGATTCACAAAATCAGGTAAGAACACTTGTCTTGAAAAATAGCATTTGAGCTATGCCAAAGGGGCCCTAAGTCAGCATAGGCTTTGTTGGCTTATACTCTGGCACTCAGTGGCGGAGACAGGGGGCCAACAGGGGCCTCCCCCCCCCCCCCCCCCCCCCTCCCTTATGCTGTAAACATTTATACTATATAGCTTTGATTTGCACTAATATTTGTTAACTTCTTAAGTATTTGCCCCTCCTAATAAATAAATAATATACTAAAATCTAGTTGGCCCCTGTCAACTTTGATTCCTGGCTCCGCCCATGCTGGCACTAGTGTCAGTGCGTGTGCTCTGGCACCAGCTTCTTGTTCAAAGCGTGGCTGTAGGATCATGATGGACTTCTTGTGGACTTGAGGGATCACGACATGATTCTTGTGATGTAAGAGTTTTTTCTTATGGAATGTGTCGTGTATGTTACCACAAACACGGTGAGATTTGTAGTAGAGAGAGGGACGATGAAGTGCTCTCTTCTTGTTAATGTGGCCTAGTCTACCAGGAGGCTTAGATATTTATCCTGCTTCGCATCGCTATGAGAAATAATACCCTCAATCAGTGGTGTCTATATTACCCACAGGGCTTTGATTGTGTGTGGTTATACAAGCGCTAGGGCTTCATGCGACCAAGAACCCAAGGGTGGTGTGCTATGAACCGTGAACCATTATGTGTTCCTGCTTTTCGAGAGCTTCTGATGCAGCCTTATATAGGGATCGGACCCGATTTCATGACTTGGAGCCTACCAAACCAATCTGCCTCCCTACTGCAGGGGACACAAAGTATGTTTGAACTGCCTCGACAAAAATTTTCGCAGATGTCAAGTCATTGTGTCTCCTCGCCATGCTCGGAGATGGTAAAGTTGTGCATTGGCGTGGCCTAGCTATCTCGTGCGGCCACATCGGATGGCTTTGTTGCCACCAGGTACGGTGCGAACATCCTCTGGGTTGCTTTACCATTCTTGTCCATCAGGTACTGGACACGTTGATGTCCTGCTTACCACCACAGACTGACATGCAGTGCCATCAGTGCCTATTAGTGTTAAGGGATACCTCCTTTTGTTAGTTGCTACAGCCATCCGGTTGGCTGGAGGCGATGCCCAACATTTGTGACCGTGTGTTGAGGCGGTGCTCGACCTTCAAGATTCTGCGCTAAGCCCCGACTCCCATGGCCTGAAACAGAGGGGGTTGGACACGAGGGAACCGTGGCAAGATGCTTGTCGGACTCCATTGTTGGCAGCAAGCTCACTCGAGCAGGGTCCATTTTGGCTCTTTTACCTTTGTCGATCAATTTTAGCTACCGGGTCTTTTGAGCAAGCCAGGGTCGCAGGCATCTAGGTTTTAGGAACCCAATAGAATGGATCACAGAGAAATGTTGATTCACATTCTTTGGATGAGTAGTACATTTTGCTGGCCACAACAACGAAGGTCTTCAACTTGTTGTCGTTGCTATTTGATGGCCTCAAGATAAAGATGAATGATCAAAAGTGATGTTAGAAGTCAATGGTTAATATTTTAAACCAAAACAATTTAGTTAGTTGAGATAAGAGTAAGTCATTTGATTTGAAGTAAACCAATTTGTTTTGGTCTATTATAGTGTGTAAAGACCTTAGTGACCGAGAAGGGGGTTTCAACTGGACTCTCACTAATTCTAACTTTTCTACCACTCAACCAATTAGTGGGCCAATACTTAATTCTTAGTTTCAGTATTTCGTACCACCAAACCAGTGAGATTAGTGATGTGGAGTAGATGGTAGTGTGTATTCTTCTCATTGACGTGGCCTAGCCTATCGAAAGAATCAGAGGTTTATCCTGGTTCAGAACATTTTTAGGTGTAATACCGCTAGGTCCAGTAATGGTGATGAATGTATTGGCCTCAAAGGGTTTGAAACATGGATTGGTTACAAGGGTGTTAGGGTTTTGCTCAAGCAAAAACCCTAGGGATGTGTTGTGTATTCCAGCTGTGTCAGGGTTGTGTGTTCATGTTTTGCCTAAGGGCTCGCTGTCGCGGCCTTATATAGGGGCTGTGATAGAGTTACAAGGCTTGCTACCTACAAAACTGATTGACCCCCATTGGGTGGGGCTCGAAGCATCTTCGAACTGCCTTGGCTGATAGCCTCGGGGGTGGTAGGCCTTAGTGTCCCCTTGCCACGCCTAGCGTTGAAAAGTTGTGCATCGAGGGTGGCCTATCCCTTGTGTTTACGTTGAGTAATTTTATCACTTGTGGGTACAGTTAAAATGGCTTATAGGTTTGCTTTTCATCCTTGTCCGTCTGAGGTCTGAATAGATCAAACTTTCCCTCCACGACTAGGCATGCAGAGCCTACTAAGAAATGTGAGGATGTTAGCTTCATGACCTTTGAAGTCCTCTAAAAGGTATAAATGGATTTTGGTGATTGAGTGAACATCATAGGTAACCTGTGTGATTATAGGTTCCACTCAGCTAATTTTACATCAGTATGGTGTGCTTCCTCAATGGATGAAAAGGACGATCCCAAGTAGAGAAGTATCGGGTAAAGATGGACCAAGGCTAACGACTATTTGAAGAGTCCATAGGATCCCTAGTGCTATTAAGGGGAGCTCAAGTCATTTCTCTTAGGTGATACAAGTGTTAGGAGGTATGAATGGTCTTAGTTGCCTCAAAAAAGCACTTAAAGTGGTAGAGGAAGCAAAGTACACGAAGCCAAAGTTAAGTTTCAAGATGAAGACTCAGATTCAGCTTTAGAAGTAGTCACCTGACAGTCTGGTGAGATAGAAGTTTAGAGTCCAGAAAAGATGTTTTTTGGAGCCGAAGTGGAGAAGTTACCAGACAATCCGGTAGGCCAGTGACTGGACAGTCTGGTGCCCCTGAAGATGAAGTCCAGAGAAGGTGTCTCTGTGAGTACAAAAGAGACCGTCATCGGACAGTTCGAAGAAGGTATGCACCGTACAGTTCGGTTTCATATGGAATGGATTTCAGATATGGTGTTTCCCTGATCTTCTGAAGGATGGAGTCACTGGACAGTCCGGTGTGAAGTCACCGGATAGTTCGGTCATCAGTAAAAGTAGAGAACTTTATGACAACACATTCCAACAGTTGTTCTAATTTGTTGGCCTATATAAACCATGGAGAGAGATGTTTTCTAGTGTGCATAAGGTCTAATTTTTTGAAGCAAACTTATAAGAGGTCAAGGGGTACCAAGGAGAGAGCACAACTCAAGATTGGAGATATTTTGTGCTAGTAGAAGAGTAGCACGAGCATTCACACACTTCTAGAGCTTGTGAGACTTTGAGAGGAGTGATCTTGGCTTGCTACTCTTGGGTTGGCAATTCTTGATCGGCTAGGAGTCTGGCTATGAGTCAATGTTCGAACTTCTGAGGAGGTTGTGAAAGGCGACATCTAAGTTTATGTGCGGTTTCGAGTCCCCCACTCAAAAGGAATACCAAGAGGGAGAGCCCGAATCTTGGAGGCTTGCTCTTGCGAGTGTTTGCTACAGTCAGGATCGCCGATGACTTGACTTCG
The DNA here is from genome assembly GCA_001602295.1 of Zoysia matrella. Taxonomy (NCBI): domain Eukaryota; kingdom Viridiplantae; phylum Streptophyta; class Magnoliopsida; order Poales; family Poaceae; genus Zoysia; species Zoysia matrella. The sequence continues at coordinate 72,886 of BCLG01002048.1, forward strand.
TGAGTGAAGCATGCTCTAGAGAGCACCGTTTCAGGAAGGGTGGGAGGGACCGATACTCTGACTGGAGTTGTCCAACGAGGACTAGGGGAAGGCGCCAACATTTTGACACCTCAGAAAAAATTACTAAGCATTCTCTTGACCTTACTCTTTACAGTCCACTTCATACTTGTTGAGTAGTGTTATAGGTTACTTTGTGTTTCCCCTTAGTGGCTATTGTGCTAGTATTTGCTTGTCTCTTTATTCTATCACTAGCATTGTTAGAGATCTTGGCCTACTATAGAATTGCATAGATTGTTCCGGGTTATAATCAAGTCTCATAGTTTGAGTTTGTAGTAAAATCAAGTACCAAAAGTTTACCAATTCAAGCCCCCCCCCTCTCGGTCTTTTTTATCCTTACAAGTGATATCAGAGCCAAGTGCTTATATTTCGGGCTTCACTGCCTTGAGTAAGGATGTCGAACAAGATGAAAAATCCACCCATGTTTGATGTGGATGATTACTCATATCAGAAGGCTCGTATGCAAGCCTATCTAAAGTCAATCACTAGGAAAGCATGGCTAGTAACTCAAAATGCTACAAGTGCGAATGAGAGAGTTGATCCCATTTTTATTAAATTCAATGCTAAGGCCAAGACGCCATCTTTTGCTGCATTTCTAAAATTTTGTTCTCTAGAATCAATGCGTCCTTCACCTCGTATGAAATTTGGACATTGGATAGGTTTCCTTTTATGCAATGTTGTTAAATTTACTTGCATCCATATGGCATATTTACTTTCTTGCATTATTTAGGTTGTTATTGCCATGCAATGCATATAAGAACCATGGTGGAGGTATTACTCTTGAAGAAAGTGACTACATGCTCAATATGAATTCACAAACTCCACAAGAGTAACTAAAGCAATTGTTGCGTGTCATGTCTATTGAACCATGTATCTAACAGACTCTAAGATTCTCACTTACCAGATCCGTGAACATAAGTTCATACATATCCTTTTTGGCTACTTTTCGCTTTTGTTTTATCGCTCAATCTTATTGCGATTTCTGAAAACTATAAACCCGTGGAGGTTATCTATTTGCAAAGAAGTGTTTGAGAGTTTTCTAGATAGGAACTCCGTGATTCTCTAGATTTTGGAGGTTACGGATAGTTCGGCACCTTCACAAGACAGTCCGATGAGTGCCTTCTGAGCATAGTTGATGCAGCAGAATCTGGTAGTCATTGGACATCCCTGCGAGCTCACGGAACAGTCCGATGATTGAAAGATGAAGCGGTTGGCTTCTCGGGAATCGACATCAGATAGTCCGACATGTTTCAGTCACTGAACATATTCTGAGCACAGGATAGTCTGGTGAGTCTATGTTTCAACGCAATCTCAGCCTTCTGTTCAAATCCTTTGAGAGTACGGCCATTGATTTGTTTTAGTCTCTATCGCACATGCGTTCTCGGTATATCTAACCCTCTCCTCTCGGTGTTCTTAATCCTTACAAGTAATATCAGAGCCAAGTGCTCACATTTTTGGGTTTTACTACCTTGAGTTAGGATGCCGAATGGAATGAAAAATTCACCAATGTTTGATGGGGATAATTACTCTTATTGACAGGCTCGTATGCAAGCCTATCTAGAGTCAATCGACAAGAAAGCATGGCTAGTAACTCAAAACGCTACAAATGCGAGTGAGAGAGTTGATCCCATTTTCATTAAATTCAATGCTAACGCCAAGAATGCCATATTTGATTACACTTCTAAAAATGTGTTCTCTAGAATCAATGCATCCTCCACCGCGCATGAAATGTGGACTCAACTCCAAAATATTTATGAGGGCTCCACGGAGGCAAAGGAGGAGTGCTACTATGTTTTTAAGAACAAATATGACTCTATCGCCATGTTGCTACATGAAAAGGCTAACAACATTTACTCTCGTTTACATGTAGTGGTAAAGGAGATCAATTCCTTGGGCCTCAAGAGCAAATTGAAGACATTGAGATTATGAGAAAGCTTTTGAGGATGTTGCCGTCAAGCTACAACTCTATTATCGCGTGCCTCTTTCAAACCGACTTGGCAAACTCCTCCATTGATGTGATGCTCGGGAAGTTTATGACCTATGAGGGATATATGTTGGGGCCCTACACCGACTCTCAAATGTCCAAAAATCTTGCTCTACAAGTTCAAGAATCACCTAATGACATGGAGGAGATGTGGCGGGTCGTGGGCATCTATTGGTGTTGACGTGGCCCACAATCCTTGTGGGTTGACTTTTGTTGTTTGGCCTTTCGAGGAGGCCGAGGTTGCAGGTACTCAGGTTTTTATAAACCCGACACTTAGCATCTTAAAGATACAAAAACAAGCAAGGCACAACCAAATATGGTAGAGTAGCTATCAATAAGGAACACTAAGACTACACAAGGATAAACTAGAGCAACAACCTAGTCTAGTTAACTTAACTAAGAAAAGAGTTTGGAGTTAGCTATACTAAGGATACAAGGAGCTAACAACCGGTAGTAACAATGCAGAAAGGCTCAATATTTTTCTGAGATCTTAGAAGGAAGTTGTCTTCTATAGTCCTCGTTGGATCACTCCCGTCGGAGGCCCGATCCCTCCCACGGTTCTCAGAACAGTGTACTCAAGGTACGCCTCACTCATGGATTGGAAGTACAGGTGTTCCCTGCTGCCTCGGACAATACCTTCTCTAAGGACAAGCATATCAAAGCTCAGGTGCTCACTTTGGTGTCCTTTTAAAGAAGAGAAAAAACTTATTATGTCTTCTACAAATATCACGAAACCATAATCACCAAATCCTAACCACTCTAGGCTGCCATAGGTTAGGAGTAGCAAGCCTTACACTCCTCTCAAGTGTCACAAGTCTCACAAGATATAGGAATGGATGCATGCTTAGTTACTCTCCCTTTATCACTATTGATCTCTCAATCTTTCTCTTGCGCTCTAGTTGGTGGCCTTGGTTCTCACAAAGTTTTTTCTTAACTTTTTTAAACATAGGTCCCTTGGTCTTGGGTGTTTAACGACTATGTATAGTGTATCAACATAGCCATTACTAAAAAGTTGTCATTTTTTGCTGTCATGAAAAAGATGTCTGCTTTTTCAATGTGTTAGAATGTCCGGCCATATCAACCACTGAACTACCTGACAGCACCGGACTGTCTGACCCTTTGGCACAGTCTGTATGATGCACTGCTTTAACATTGTGGTGTTTCCTCGATTGCTCTTCTTGGAGCACCGACAGTTTGACCAGTGACCATCGGACTCTCCAACCTTTGGACATCGGACTATCTTATGACATCTTCTCCATTGAGCTCCAAAACAACCTTCTCTGGAATCAACAGCTTCTGGTCACTGGAAAACTGACATCTTTTCGACGATCCTTATCTTCTATTCCAGACTGACTTCTCTAGAAACCATCTCTGTGAATGCCGAATTGTCTAATCTACCAGCGAATTGTCCGACAACTGCTCTGAAGCTAAAACTTGAGCTTTTCATTTTCTCCTAGTTTAACTTCTTCCAGCTGCTTCTGCTTGCTTCCTCCTTCGATCCTTTAGCTTCCTCTTTCACCTTACTACCATTAGTAAACCCCTAGAATATCCACACACACATACACACACACACACTAACACTTATGAGATATAAGAGGAACAGCTTGACCCCTCTTAATAGTATCACTTTTCTCTATGGACTCAAGGCATGTGCTAAGCCACACATAGCTTTAAAACATCCTTAATCTTGATCCACCATCAGTAATGACACATCACCTTGAGGAAGCCAACTCGTAGATAGTAGAGATAGATATCCTACATCCAATGAGTTAATTTATAGTTTCAATTCAATCACCAAAACATTCGTACCTTTGGGGTTTTCAATGCTTCAAAGGTCATAAAGCTTACACAGTGACAAACCAATCAACTATGTTTACTTCTTGTATAATGTATCTAATTAGCTTCTACTTCCTCTGTTTTTTAATTATTGTTGCAGTTAAAAGAGTTATGTTTAGCTATTCATTTTATCTAAAAAATTAGTTCAAATATATAAAATAATAAATCATGTTTCAAATAACTTTAATGATGAAACAAATTATAATAAAATATATGATATTTATCACACTATTTTAATAAGACAAATGGTAAAAGATAACATTAAACTCAACTGTGACAATATTTTAAAAACAGAGGGAGTAGTTACACATGTTTGACAATAAAAATCCAGTCACCTTGTTTATCAGTTATAACTAGGCTCAAACAAAACCTTGTTATCAACTTTCCCAGCCCCTTGAGTCTCATAATAGCCGAGGTGGTGGTCAATCAATGGATACAACAGAGTGAATAGCATAATAGAGTACTTACTGACAAAATGGAGCACAAAATGGAACAACATATGCTTATGGAGCAATCTTCCAGTAATACTGACTTGCAGTAGTTCTTCCAGCAGGTAGCCCATTTCATGTTTATTGTACCTGCGCAAAAAGTCATTTTCTGTCAGGCAGAAAGAATTGTGCTACCCGGGATAAAAGAAAATAATAAAGGCCATTGTTTGGGAGTAATTACTAGCATATATATGAAGGGAACAACGCTGAACCCATATTATGATGGAAAAATGTCCCTACAGAAATTAATTCGAAGAGATAGTACAACATTAGAAGCATATCTTCTCTCTAAAAAATAAGTTTGTAGACATCATCTACCCCCCCCCCCCTCTTTGGTGTCACAAATTCTATCTCCAATGGAAAGAACAGCAATCCTCATCCCTGCACCTTGACAACAGAATGACTAACTGACCCCCCACCTCCGCTCGCCATGGAATTTGCTTTCTATGAGACCCCTCCCCACAGTGATGCACGGTGACTCCAACTCCTATAGTGCTGGTGCGTCACCATCCCCATTGCTGACCCCTCACCTTCTCACAACGCTGCACGGTGACTCCAACTCCTATAGCATAGACACGTCCTCTTCCTCGTCGCGCCTCCCACTTCCACAAAGCGCTAAGCTACGACTCTCCAACTTCCACAATGCGGCGCGTCGCTGTCCTTGTCACAGACCCTCCCTCCACCTCCGCACAGTGCTAAGCGGCGACTCTGACTCCCACAGCACCGGCACGGCGTCGGTGCATTGCTGACCCCATCCCCGTCGCGCTCGCCATCCCCATCGTCGTCGTTCTCGCGCGGCCATTGCTCCCTTGCCGCATATGCGATGGTCCCTTCTGAATTACAGGTAGCCAATCTCTACTTCTCGAACTTTTCATGTGTAACCACCAGAGAGGTGAAATTGAGATATAGTTTTCGTTATCTCGATGTGCCCTGCCATTAGGATGATGGCATTATCCCAGGGAACGCGGCGTGCAGTCCCTTTGCTGACTACAGGTAAGGCCCTCGATAGAAAATGACCTTGCCACGGAGTTAGAAACCGATGATGATGCGAACTCCTTGGTTTGCTGCTCTGGTTGGCAACATCATCGTTTGTGCACGGTAATGCGAGGGGCGCCACTTGCAAGCTCCGCTTTGATTTTCTACATGTTTCAGCATCGGGTTGAGGCAGGCCACCACAATGGCAGGCATTCAGTAGTCCAAAATCAGGCTCAAATTGCAGGCATCGCGCTGCTGCTTCACCTCACACCACTACTGCAAAAACGAAATCAGATTTATTTGTTTATCTTTGAATCAGATGGGTGGCGTATAGGGACCAAGCTCATAATATTTGTTTTTAACCTATCACTTTTTAAAAAAAATTGAAAACTACATATCCACACTTAGAATTTTGTCGTGTGTATCGATGATAGCCATAGGAGGCAATCAAAAATATTTTTTTAAAAATTATCAGAGAACATGCAAAAAATGGAGAGATCAGATGACTATAGAACTACACGCAGAACAAAATAAGAAACACAGATTAAGGAAATCTCAATATGTAAACCGATCACCCTAACAGAATGTGACTAACCAGTTCACTCTTTTATTACTTTCAGGATCTCTTTCATGATCATTTATGAAGTATGTCTAGGATAGATTTTTACATTGATAATGATTGTTATTGACAGTTAATGACAAGGTAGAAGGGGTTGTAAGCGAACTCTCAAGGAGTCACATTGATCTGGTGCACCATGGAGTGAATAATTGACACGACTATGGATACACATAATGAAATTCAAGGTACGAGTGTTATCTGTGAACAATTCTGAATGATATGGTTGTTCTTTGTGATTGGATTTATACTTGTGTATTACTTGAAACCTGTTGAGTCACTAATTAAACCTAAATATTGTATGCTTACTTTTCACATTGTATTGTGCTGTATCAGAATGGCATCACACTGTATTTTTTTATCAGAATAAGAATATGCCACTTTGTCTTTCCATATCAAAAAGATATATCACTTGACCTGTCTGTAGGGTAGCACGGGCACTCGGCCTAGTCTTCTTGAAGAAAAAAGAGACTTGATCCTGCTGGAGACTTTGGGTTCTGAAAGGTCCCCTATTCTTCCATACAGTCTTTCAATAACCGAACAAAGGTGGGACTCAGCTTTCTATCATTATTGTGGAGAGATTAACTCGGTGCATGAATCTGCTGATGAACCGATCTTTCTTATGTGGATAAAAAGCACAAGACTGACAAGAGACGACACGAAGAAATAGGACAGCTAGGACTCCACTATTGTGATGCTGATCACAAACTTTTTAGCTAATACTCCCTCTTTTTTAAATTATTACCATTTGAATAATAATTTACTTAAAATAAACTAGATTTGGTGTCACAATTAATGACAATTTTTTTAAATAACTGGAGAAGTTGCACCCCTACAGATTATATATATTTAATTAAAGAAACGAAAGTATAGTACACCAAAAAAAGAAAAAAAAAACTAAAAGAAACAGCTAAGATAAATTTGAAATCCAATGTTTGATTGCTTCTGCTATTTGATCATTAGAGTTAAAATTAGGGGCAATTGCAAAACATGTTCTGTTTTGGACTCTAATTGTAAAAATGATTCTCTTTTCCAGACTTTACAAAATCGGTCATGTTTTTCAAATCTGAAGCACAATGTTGGTCCTATTATGTTAAGTGATGTTAACGGTGTTAAATATTACATGGGAAGACATGTATGACCTTGGAAAATTAGTCCTATTTTTTGTTTTGATTTTGCAAAACCAGTCGTGTTTTGAGTAGTTTGCATATGGAATCTAAAATTCATATTTTAAAAAAATTTAGATTATTTGTTAGCCCAACTTAAATATTTTTGAATATGCAATAAACTGTAGAATGCACACTCGAGAGGAAGTAGGGGTAAGGGAGGGCAATTCTGCCTTTTCTTTATTTCTTCTTATTTTTCTTTATTTGGAAAATTAGTCACAATTAATGTTGTTAAAAAGAGGATTTAACAGAAGCGCAATTGCTCTGTCCTTGATCTGGTACTTTGGATGGAGAGCAATTCTACTGTACAAATGTTTTACTGTTTTGTCTTTGCAGTTGAAAAAAAGAACTGTGTCTTAACTACATCGGAAACTGTTTATGGCTCCAGCTGCGACCTTACATATATTTTCTCCGTTCCTAAACTGATCTCACAGTGGACTTCTAACATAAAATTTAATTATTCATCTTATTAAAAAAAGAGTTTGATGAACATCATTAATTTACGTTGTTGTTAAAGTTATATGAATTATAACTTATAATTTTTAGATTTGAATTAATTTTTTTAATAAAACACCAAAATAAAAGAACAAAATGCATAATATCCAGGGGCAGAGACAAGGGGGTGAGCAGGGGCATGCTAGTTCCACCAACCATTGAACACAAAGATTTACCATATACTCTTTTCGGTTTTAAATTATTGACACCATTGACTTTTAGCATTAACTTTGATCATTCATCTTATTCAAAAAATTTGATCAAATATCTAAAATTTTATTATTATTTGATTTCTTATTAGTGTAATTTAAATCACAACTAATAATTTTACATATTGAAACAATTTTTTTGAATAAAACGAATGATCAAAGTTAATATTAAAAGCAACGGTATCAATAATTTAAAATCGGAGGGAGTACTTAAGAGAAAAAAATATTATTTGATCCCTTTATAACTTATCTATGAGCATTTGGCCCCCCGTCATGCTCGTTTTCTAACCCCGCCCCTGATATATCGACTAGGTATAATACTGAGCTGGAGTATTAATTTGCTGCTATGGGAACAACAGCATGGCTGCAAGATTTTCAACTACACAGAATTATAAATGTCGTTTCAGGTATATGCATGCAGCCTCTATATTTGCCGGGTCCCCAAAATAAATTGGTTTGGTGCCAGTATCGAAGAGAAAGCATCCAATACTCCACATGATGTTGCAAAGTACCGTCGATCCCTGACACATAATGTACTATCGTCCGTGTCTACGGAGACTTCCTTTTTCGATACCACCAATGAGAAGCATGTGCACATGGGAAATTTTATCTAAAGGACGCGCACGCACTTACGATGCTTGCATGCATTCATGTCAGCCAGCAAATAAACGCGTAACCTTCACAACACAAACCACACCAACCGATTGGTAGTCATGATCAGCTGGCCGATGGCGGCATTACTCCACGATCTGCAAATTCGGCGCCAAAGTCATGCGACCACCTCACTCAAATCATCGCTCGAAGATCGTGTCATTCCGAGCTGTGTGAGATCACTGCCGGCACCTATATATGACATGTATCGCCTCTCATTTCCTCTCATCGAAACATCGTCCACACATCTTGCTAAACATGGCAGCCAGGCTTCTTCTCGGCGCCTGCGCCGTGCTGACGGCGATGGCCGTCGCGAACGCAGCCTCCGCCGAGCCAGCGTCCGTCGTGGTCGGTCTGGCCAAGTGCGCCGACTGCACGAGGAAGAACATGAACGCCGAGGCGGTTTTCAAGGGTACTCGTCGGAGATAACTGCACGCGCCATTAGAAGCTTACTGAATTAATTAGGTACTGGAACCAACATGTTTTGCCATTTTTTTTTTTCATTTCAGGTCTTCAGGTTGCTATCAAGTGTAAGAACGTCAACGGCGAGTACGAGAGCAAGGCCGTCGCCAAGCTCGACAGCACCGGCGCCTTCAGCGTCCCGCTGGCCGCCGACCTCCACGGCGCCGACTGCCACGCGCAGCTCCACAGCTCGGCTGGCAAGCCCTGCCCTGGGCAAGAGCCGTCAACGATCGTGCAACAATCCGACGGCACATTCGTTGTTGTGCCTGGCAAGACGCAGTATCAATCATCTGTGTGTGCATCAGCCACCATCTGCGGCCCGATCAAGAAGCACATCATTGACCACTTCCATAATAAGCCCGTTCCACCGAAGCCAAAGCCAGAGCCCAAACCAGAGTATCATCCTCCAGAGTACCACCCCCCAACGCCAACATACGGTGGGTCACCAACTCCAATCTACCATCCTCCGGCACTAAAAGCATCAGCAACCTTTAGCGGTAAGATAAAGAAGCACGTTATTGATCACTTCCACAAGAAGCCCATGCCCCTGAAGCCCAAGCCCGAGCCCAAGCCCGAGTACCATCCTCCAATGCCGGAGTACCATCCCCCAACACCAACATACGGTGGGTCACCAACTCCAATTTACCATCCTCCAACACTAAAAGCATCAGCAACCTTCTGCGGTAAAATTAAGAAGCACATTATTGACCACTTCCACAAGAAGCCCATGCCTCCAAGGCCCAAGCCAGAACCCAAGCCTGAGTACCACCCCTCTACACCAACCTATGGTGGGTCCACTCCAATCTATCACCCTCCAGCGAAGCACTAATGTTGTGGATGGTCAGTGATATACATTGTACTCGGAGTTCCGAGCATGGTCTCACGAGGTCTGCATTATGTTTCTTTGTTTCTGTATAATAACAGGTATACAAATTTCTTTTGCATGTCAGAGTGATTACATTTATATATTATAGATGTATAAGGTTCGAGTGTGAATTTTGTTGTTCATTTTATCATGATGTAATTTATTCTGTTTAATTATAAAGTAAAAAACCATCCAATGTTTCTTTATCTTCCACATTGTAACTGCAGAAAATAGTTGAAGACGGCTCCCCTCATATATATATATGGTGAGTTATTGTTAAAGGCTCTTTTGGAACGTTGGATTTGTTTAGGAATCGTACACAATATTTACAGCAATAAGCTCAATCTCATAGGAAAAATGTAGAAAATAGATAATTTTTCTCCATCCCAATGGATGCCTAAAATTTTACCATGGTTTTCTTGTGATATATACCAGCATACCACTGCAACACAAAAAATTTTAACCGTGATGGTTTGATAAAGAAATAAGACTCCCTAGTACTCTACTTAAAACGCACAATGAAGCGCAGGAATAACATGTCCTTTTCGCTGCCGCAGTACAAGCAGATAGTAGTACCAATAGGACTAAAATAAAAACATTTCATTCTTCTGCTTCAGTCCAAATTGGCCCAGCATTGAAAACTGGCCACATCAAGTGTTGACTTGCAGTTTTCTCTACTGTGGTTGGGGACACGGTAGTATCTCTCTTTTATTTAAAAGATACAGTTTTTTTTTTACATACACATCAAAAAATCTCCTCAACAGAAATAGATTAGACTACGTGCACATAAAAAAATGTAAAGTTCTTCGTTTTTATAAATTTGACGGATAAAATTTCTCTGCACACCTTTACAAATCTAATCTAACAGACGAGTATTTTAACGACTTTACAAATATATAATCTTTCAGATCTTAGACCCATATGAACTAGTGTTAGTTAACAAAATAGAACTATCCGAAATAAATATATAAGATAAAAAAAATTGTTGAAAAATAAAAAAAATTTATGCATTGCATCGTATATCCTTCCTTGCCCCTTCCCCCTCTCCCAAATCTGCCGAACCGAATGTGAGAAAACGACATCGGATAGATACGCGATTCCTTTTCAGTGCCGCGCACTCTCATCTTCCCTTGCGAGCTCATACACACGTGAATGTGGGCTAAGCACGCTATTCACGTTATCGCGCGGCTCCCTGGCGCGAGCTCTTCCGAACCTGATCTATGGGCTGACTAACGTACGTAATAGATGAAAATCTAACTTCAGTCAGGTTCGAATAAAAACTTAAGAACACTAAATAGGGTACTAACCTAACAGACTTTTTAATTCAAATACAAGTGTAGCAAGGACATTTACCTATATTATCCACTCCTTAAAAAAAACAAAAAAGGCTCTTTACCAAACATTTTTGAAGGAGAAGTCAGAGCTATAAAAGCTTTTTTTTTAAAAAAGCCAGAGGCAGAACTATTTTTGAAGTAGATAGAGTCCTACAAAATGAGGCCTTAAACCGCAGAACTACTCTAAAACAACTTACCTTAAAGGGTAATGCTATGCTTAAGTATTGAATTACTTATTAAGCATACCCCCTGATGACAACCATAGACTCCTACAAGATAAAAGATGAAAAACAAAATCAGTGTGCAGCTTAACTGAAATCTTTGGCATATAAAAACAATAGAATTATCAACAGATATAAAAACGACCAAATTTCTGCTGCAATTACTGAAGTACCAAAAAATGAGTGTAAAGAGATTATACCTATATTAGTTAAAAAAATTCTAAAGCGCATCAAGTTTTAGATATAATGCATGTAAACTTCAAATTTTTAATATTAATATATTATTTTCTCAAGTTAATATTTTTTTTAGACTGTAGGGTTAGCACGGGTTTCGGGACTAATATAATACAGAAGGGTAGTTTGTTACTATGTATTGTAATGGGTGTATTTGAGTACCTCTGATTTAGAGATTCCAGCTTGTTTCAAGAGTTCTCGTCATGTAGATTGTTATTAAACTTTCATATCGATTCCAAAGGTTCCAGAAACAATACTACATAAATGATCTGAAATATTTGTTCGAGATTGAGAAAATATGGCCAGGTTCTGTTATTTTAGCATCGTGATGGCACAAATTAAATTGTTCCAGTTGCTCCTTAACATATAATGCAGTTTGAAGAAACTGAAATCCAGATTATGAAAGCTGTATTCACAACAAATTCAAAGAGACGCAGCTATGGTGCTATGTAGTCAGGTTGAAATTTAACATTTAGGACTTTTAAGCAGAATCCATCTACAAGACTACAAATAGCCCTGGTACAACCATGTATCAGCCCATCTGATGATAGTATTCCTTCCGTTTTTAAGATATATAAACTTTGGCATTCATTTTATTCAAAAAAGTATGATAAATATAATATATTTATTATATTTTACTTTATTATTAGTGGTAATTGAAACATAACTAATTTTACATATCTAAATATTTTTAAAAATAATACAAATAGTCCAAAGCATCCTTTGTAAAGGAGGATTTTTTTTTCTTATTTTGTTGTTTTTGCTGTGAAATTGAATTGATTTCTATGAAATTTCTATACTTTTTCTGTGAAAATTCTCCATTTCAAAGGAGCTCAAAGTAAATATTAAAAGTTAACGGTGTCAATATTTTTAAATCAGTGGGAGTATATGAGACATCTCCGGTCGGATGATATCATCTTTGCATCTTGCGGATGTAAAGGAGTTGTACAGAGATTGCACTTCGCTACATCTCCTATTAATTTTGGATTCATAAGCTGGGCCTAATGATTTCCTGAGAGAGCCAAAGGGAGACGGTCTTCAAAAGTTAAGAGAAGCCTAGAACAAAGGCCAAACCCCGTATGTTCTGCAGCCTCTGCTTCTACGACCGCAGAGGATGAGAGGACTCTGCCTCTGTATCAGCAGGGGACTCTGTTTCTGCAACAGCTGGGAACTCTGCCGCGTCTGCCACCGGGGATCCTCTCGTCCTCTTCCAAGCACAGCAAGCAACAGGACAACGCAGGTGCAACTCTCCTTGACAGGTGCAGAAATGTTCGAGACTAGAAATACATTTTCATAGAACAGAGGTTTCTAAAATACTTTGATCTGACATTCCAAGCTTGAAGACCACTCGTGGTTGGCGAAATTGAATTGATTATTCATATGATGAAGAAGAGATACTTTTCTTAAAATCTAGAAATGGCTAGACGGTCAAGGTCTAACTACCCGGAACATATTTGCGCTCGCTGTTCGCATTCCTTTGATCCTGTAGTTTACAGTTAAATAGATTTGTATTTTTTATATAACTTTCCTGATTTTACGATAGCATCCAATTCCTTGCACTTAGAGAGGAAGATTGAGAAACGCCACTCCAGAAAGGCTTCACGTGACGGAAAGTGGTTGATTCCTTGTTATTGCTTATGTTCAGTTCCAGATATCATTTTTATTTTTGGGCAGGTTAGATATATGCTATTACAATTTTACCGCTTTGGAAATATGAGACCACCGTGTCAATTTTAGGGGTATATCTATTAAATGACATGTGAACCATAATGGCGTACCACCAATTTTAACAAAATTATAATGACATGTATCAAAATACTCTTTTTTCCAAATGAAAACATTATCTCTGTTGCCCTTTCTTAGAATAAGCTGAAGTTTTGTTGAGCTTCACTAGCTAGTAAATAGACTTAGTTGCGATTGATTGGCTATCATCAATCGCAATTCATTCTGTTAAATGCAAGGCTAATCACTATATGAGTGTGCTTGGATCACTGTAATTAAAATGATCAATCTTGTTACAGCCACATGTTATCACTGATTAA
>BCLG01002049.1:6852-31692 GCA_001602295.1 Zoysia matrella
ATGCACTGAACAGCAACAAAACAGGAAAACTACCGTGGCTAGCAACGCACTGAACGCTCCAGGACAACGCCGCACTGCTCAAACACAACCACAATCGCACTAGCACAACTGACAGCGACTTCAAGTGAAACCAGAACCGGAAGTGCACAGATTAGACAGCTCACCACCGATTGAACAGGGAGGTTGCGGGACGAAACGGCGTGATGACGCGAAGACCGAGCGAAGACGCGATGGGCGACGGGGTTGCGGTCCACGCGGGGAAATCGCGAGCAGAGCGGCTTGGGGACGCGCGTGCGGCGGCAGACACCTAGAACCGGAGAGTGGTTGACGGAAATCGACGCGACGCGTGGAGGCGAGGCAGATCGGAACGGCGGCGCAGGGGAGGGCGACGGTTCCAGAAAAATTCGCTTGGGGTGGAAGAAGGAAGTGGGGAGAAATGAGATGAGGATTTGGGGCTAGAGTTGAGAGTATTTATAGAAGGGTGAAAAATAGAGGTTAGAAATTAATCTGGAATTTAATTAATGACCGCGAAATAATTAAAAAGGCCGGAGAGATTTAATTAAAGAAGAGATATTTGGAGACCTGAAAATTAATTAGAGAAATTCCGAGAAATAATTTTAGTCAAACGTAAAATTTACGCGGACTAAATTATTTCGGCACCGAATTAATTTTCACGAACGGATTTCGGATTTAGACGAAACGAATTTCGGAACGAATGAATTTTGATCGAAACGAATTATTGAGAGAGACAATTAAATTGGACGAAAATTTAGGGAAAAGCCACTTTAATAATTCGATAAATTTTGGGATGTTACACTTATCTAGGGATTCCAATTTCGGATCGCCCTTTGAGAGTTGCTGATTGTGACAAACTGATTACTAAAATGAGAAAGAGATTAGATCCTTAGAAAGGCAGGTTTAATTCTTCTGGAGGAAGATTGGTTCTAACTAACTCTTGTCTTAGCAACCTGCCAATTTACATTATGGGTTTCTATCATTTATTTGAGGGGACGCATAAATAGATGGATACAATTCGTTCTAATTTTTCTTTGGCAAGGTGCCAATAGTGCTAATAAATATCATATGTTGAGGTGGGACAGAATTACCACACCAAAAACCCATGGAGGGCTTGGTATCTTGGACACCAGGATGATGAATGACTGTCTTCTAACTAAATGGATTTGGAAAATCCATTTCAATCGATCTAAACCCTGGTGGAGACTTCTAAGGGACAAATATATGCCTGGGCTGGGGGTAGTATTATTACCTACAAGAATTAGAGGTGCCTCTTATTTCTGGAAAGGGTTGTGCAAAATAAGGCATCTAGTTCCAATGGGGTGCTACTTTTCAGCTACATAATGGCCTTATAATTAAATTATGGACTGATGTGTGGAAGGGTGATGTCCCTTTTATACTACTCTTTCCCCCCTTGTTCAATATTTGTGTAGAAAAAGATAATTGTTTTCCGCATGGGGACCTTCAAATGGCTTTTAGAAGAAAGTTTGGGGTGGCAGAGGATAATGAATGGGCTCGACATAGAGACCTAACTAGGGATGTGATCTTAGATGAGGATGATGATAAAGTGATTTGGGTACTTGACAAAAGTCACAAGTTTACTACTAGATCCCTTTACCATTTTCTCACGTCACCTGGGGTAACTTTTAGATCTGATCTGGAGAGCTAAAATACCCCTGAAAGTCAAAAATTTTCTTTGGCAAATGTGGTTTGAACGTTTACATGTAAAAATGTGTCTTCTAGAGAAAGGATAGAAAAGAGGTAAATGTTGTATTCTCCGTGGCAAAATTGAACCTGTGAATCATGTTTTTTTTCACTTGTTCGCTGGCTACCTTTACTTGGAGTGTTATCCGTGACACTTCTAATGGTGTGGTGATTCCTAGACCAGTGGAGGATTTTTGGAATGAATGGATTAAGACTCATTTCGACTACCCATTGTCTGTGGGTACTATTTTCTTTGTAGGAATCTCTTGGGCGTTGTGGCGAATTTGAAACAAGATGTCAATTGAGAGAAGGTTCCCCGTCCCTCTGATGCTCTATCTCTTGGAATCTCCTATTTACAGAACTGGAAGTTGCTTGTCCGAGGTGCCACTTTAGCGAGGATGGAAGAGATCATTCAGAAGATGGTGACGGAGATGTCTCGGCTACCAGGATGGAGACCGTTTTTGATGCGATGCAGCTCTGAACCTTAAACCTGGCAACCTGCTGAACTTGATAGAGAGTGGTTTGTAGTCTGTTATTTACTAGGAAGTATCTGGCTTTGTTCGAATATGATGGTGTGGTCGCTGCTGTGATGTAGGCCTCGTCTTTTTCTTTTCTTTTGTGCTTGTCAAACCTGGTAAGGAGCATTGCCATGCTTCCCCTGAACTGCTGTTCTGACTTTCTATAAAGGCCGAGAGAATTCTTTCTTTTTTTAAAAAAAGTTTGCTAAGATTAAGGCCCCCCTTTTGGTAGGGATTATGCAACAAATTATCTAACTGATTATTCATAATCCCTAACAAAGGGTTCATCCAAAAGCAGCAAAAATCTGGTGCAGATAATGAACTGTTATGAGAAGCGAAAAAATGGTAGCTTATTTTCGCCCACGCTTTGCCTCGCAATGCAATTTTACAATCCAAACCCTGGTGTTTTTCATAAATCACACGATGCCCCTGCGAGTCTGAACTCACCCAATCTGAAGAGGGGTCGGCGACCATGGAGCAGCCACGGCGGCCAGCGGCTAGAGGGTCGACAGGAGGTGGCCACCGAAGAAAAACGGCGAGATCACGGAGGAGGATCATCCAATCCAAGGCTGTATTTGGTTACCCGACGAACTCGTACATATACTAAATCATCCTGTATCTGACACCGTACCTATGTTTGCTTCGCTAGACGGAACCAACTCGTCTCGGACGAACTCATCCCTATTCCCCAAATATTCCTTGGAGATGCCGCACCATCCCATGCATCCGAGAAAAAACATCGAGCGATTCCATCCCGGACAAGTTCGTGCCCTCGCTGAGCTCGCTCTCTTTCCTTCTTTACCAGGTGCCGCCGCCGGCCCCAATCGTTGCTTACCGGCAGCTGCCGCTGTCGGCCTCCAACAGGTGCCGCTGCTGTCGGCCTCAACCGTCGTGTGCCGCTGCTGCTGGCTTCCGTCTGGCGCCGCTGCCGCCGATCTACCGTTGACCTCCGCCAGGCGTCCCTGCCGCCGGCTTCCTCACGTCCAGCCAGGTTCCATCAAGCTCAGCGGCAAACATGCAGGCACGGCTCGTCCCACTGCTCCGGCCATGGCGCATCTAGCCTGCGCAGCCAATGCGACACTGTCCTGCCCCACCGTTTTTTCTATTTTCTTCTTTTTTCACGGTAGGATGGGGCTTTGGTCTTGATTTGGATGTCTTGATTTTAGTTTTTGTTTTCTTCTTCATTTTTTCACGGCATGAAGGGGATTTTGCCCCACCATTCTTTTCTTTTTATTTATTTTCTTTAATTTGCTGGAATAATTGGTATGCATATGTGTTCTTGCTGATGGTATTGGTCTGAAATCATACATCCAACCAAATAAAAATTTTGTACCATCCGATACAATTTTATGCATTTAAACAAACAAAAAGAGAGATCATTTCATACAGTTTATCAAACAGACAATTTGTATCATACCATCTAAAATCATTCCATCAGCTAGATCAGGATAGACTTTACGCGGGCATCAAACACTACCCAAATGACGTATTCGATTTCAGTATGGAATCGGCTCTAGGAAGCAAGGCATCGACCCCAAGAAACGCCCCGTCGACTGGTAGCTCCGCCTCGGTTGGCCCAACGCAGCCGAGCTCGATGCGGCTAGCCTCGACTGCGGCAAGTCATGGCGCGGCTGCGCTTTACTCCGGAGAGGCAGCTGCTTAGCCCCAGCGCGGCCGGCACCAGTGCCGCGCGGCAGACCCCATATGAGTGGCACCCACACGGCCAGTAGTGGCGCATGGCCAGACGACCCCAGCGCAACCATCTCTCGCGCATGTCCCGACGACCCCAGCCGCATTCCTTGACATTAGTAGTCTGAAGGGCCACGAAGAAACTGAACAACCAAAGGTTTTATTGATATCGGTAATATGGACGTACAACCTTTCATTATCTGTACTTTTAAAAAAGCCTAATTTTTTTTTAAGTACACACGAGCATACAGAAAAATATGTTAGAAAAAAATCGCATTTTAGAGATGACTAAATTAATTCTAATAATTAGAAAAAAAATAAATATTGTTAGATTCGAAATACTACATATGATGCATATTAGCACTACGATCCAAATTTGCCGAAGCAATCGTGATCCCTCTAGTGCCAGTAACAGAATGCACATAAATAATAAAAAAAAGATAAGCATGTCATTCTTACGGTGGGGTTGTCAACGCAAACAGACGCGCAAGTAGTAGACGAAGCAGACCGTCGATGTAGATGCAGCAAGCGATCGAAGCGAAGAGGAAGTAGTCGAATGGCGTTGAGGAGAAGCAGACAAACAGCTAGCAGTCGCGAAGTCGCTTCCCAAAAACCATATACGGCCCCTACTCCGTGCAGGGACACGAAGAGACATGGGTTTCGGAGACCTGCTCTCTCGGCGCCGATTGCACATCGGCGACAGGTGGGCAAGATAGAGCAGCATAGCACTCAAAAAAGAGGAGAATGAGAGAATAGTTGTGTGTTCTGGACGACGTCTCGCCCCTCTATTTATACACAAGAGCTCCCACATATATGGTAAGCAGGCTACCATGTATAACACCTGTATATATGGTAGCCAGCCTACCATTTATATGAATATAGTAACTAGCCTATCATTTATAAGAATATAGTAACCAGTCTGCCATCACAAAAATAATTGCTTACCAAAATTGATAAACGCAATATTCTCCTTTCATATGTGTGGGTGACTTTGGGATTTATGGAATGTTATTTGAAAAAACCTTCTAAATACTCTAACAATCCACCACCAGCTCCTGGAGGCACGCTTCAAATTCTCTCTATACTAAAGTACTGTTAATATACCAGTTTTTCAGTGGAGACCGATTAAGGTTGAACATCCACCTATAACCTCAAGCAACACTCATCCACAACTGCGCAATGGACTAGGCTTTGAATGGACAGTTTAGTGTGAACATGTTTTACCTTAGGCCTTACTAGTACTTGGCTGCCAAGTGTCAACCTCACGGGTGGAGCTTATAAGTCATACTCCTGTCTCACTTCATGAGTCTCTTAAAGAATACTTATTCCATTCTTATAAACTGTGAATAGCAGTTAGACTTACATAGGTATGTTCTTACAAGAATACTCTATAAAACAGTATCTTCCTATGAAAGCCTCAGAACACATTAGGACGATTGTCCGCCTGCCTTACAGAAATGAGAGTACTGCATCTCCAACGGAGTCGGTTAGTAATAAGTTGTACTCTCTCGTGAACCAAAAGTTTGTTCTTCTCAGTTTTTAATTCATAGGATCTTCGATCACATAGGTTGGGTTACCACTATGGTTAACTCACATGGGTCTCAATCTCATCTTCTTCTATGCATTATCAATAACAGTGCGTCATAATCCCTTAGTAAAGAGATATGCCATGTTCTTAGTTGTATGGATATATTTCACAGCTATTACTCCAAAGTTTCTTAATTTTCTGACAGACTTCAATCTGCGCTTCACATGTTTGTTGGACTTCATATTATCCTGACTATTGCTCACATTCGTAATAACTGTTTGATTATCACAGTTCATGCGAATAGCTGGGATTGGTTTTTCAACCACAAGTTCATCAACAAGTTTCTCAACCACTCAGCTTCAGTGCAAGCTATTTCCAGGGCCATAAGCTCTGCCTCCATAGTAGATTTATTAAGAATCGTCTGTTTATAGGATCGCCATGATACAGCACCGCCACCTAAAGTGAAAACATATCCACTAGTGGCCTTTAGCTCATCGAAGTCTGTAATCCAATTTGAATCACTATATCCTTCGAGTACACTAGGATACCCTGAATAGTGAATTTCATAACTCATTTTACCTCTTAAATAACGCAACAGTCGATCAATACCACGCCAATGATCATCTCTTGAATTAGATGTAAATCTACTCAGTTTGCCCACAGCAAACGAGATCTCAGGGTGAGTTGCGCTAGCTAGATACATCAGTGACTCAATGATTCGGAAATATCTCAATTGATTCTTTCCTAGTCTTCGATTCTTTCGAAGTATTAGACTAAGATCATAAGGAGTTGTAGAAGGTTTGCTGTCCATGTAGCCAAAATGGCTCAATACCTTTTCCACATAACGGGATTGCAACAAGGTAATCACATTCTCTCCTTTGTTTAGTTTAATATTCAGGATAACATCTGCTTCACTCAAATCCTTCATGTCAAAATTTTGGGATAAGAATGATTTTACATCATTTATCTCATCGAGACCTGTCCCAAAAATAAGTATGTCATCGACATACAAACATAAGATTACTCCTTTACCCCCTCCCTATGGTAGTAATATACACAAGTGTCGGCTTCATTCACTGTATACCCAGCAGAGGTTAAAGTTTTGTCAAACTTCTCATGCCACTGCTTGGGTGCTTGCTTTAAGTCGTACAAGGATTTAAAAAACTTACATACCTTGCCCTATAGCTGGCCAACTATGCTAGGTCAAATGGGTCGGCCCGAGACCCGGTACTTTTGGTCCGGCCCGAGCACGGCTCGGCACAACTGCCAGACGGGCCGAGCCGGTCCGTGGCACTACTCGGGCCGTGCCTGGGCCTGGCCGCAAGCACGTTGGGCCGACCCGAGCACGGCCTGTTTATTATTATATTAAAATTTAACAGTAAAATATATGTAATTTGACCTATTTATTTTCAAAATTTATTTTTTCTATATTATATAATTAATTTTTCAATAATATCTTCAAAAAATAAAATTTATTTTTTTCACGTGCTTCGGGCCGGCCCCGCTCGGCACGGCCCGATCCGTGCAAAATCACCCCGGCCGTGCCTGGGCCTAAGTGGTTGGCCCGAGCCCGGTCGAGCCCGTGTCGTGCAGGCCCGGCCTGACCCGTTGGTCAGGTATTCCTTGACCTCTTGTTCTGGTACTATAAATCTATCAGGTTGATTCATATATATCTACTTATCTAGCTCTCCATTAAGAAAAGTCGTCTTCACGTCCATCTGATGAACAAAAAGACCATGTGAGGCAGCCAAGGATAATAGTATCCGGATGGTAGTCATCCTGGCAACGAATGAGTAAGTATCAAAGAAATCCTCGCCTTCTTTCTGAATATACCCTTTAACCGCAAGCCTTGCCTTGTACTTTTCAATAGTACCATCACGTCTTAGCTTCTTCTTAAACACCCATTTGCATCCCATTGGCTTACAACCAAGTGGTCGGTCCGTTACTTCCCATGTCCTATTGGTAGTGATGGAGTCCATCTCACTACAGACTACATCCTTTCAGTATTCTACATCAGGCGATGCATATGCCTCTGAGATGGTTGTGGGAGTATCATTCACAAGGTACACAGTGAAGTCATCACCAAAGAATTTTGCAATCCTCTGTCTCTTGCTCCTTCGAAGACTTTCTTCACTGTCATCCTTCTCATTTTCATGCAGGTGCTCAAATGGCACAATCACAGGTATGGGTTTAGGAGTCAAATCAAATGATAAACTAGATGGAGAATATGCATCTTTCAATGAAAAAATATTTTCAAAAAAAGTGACATCATGAGACTCCAAAAGTAAATCGACTAAAACATCAGGCGTTTCAGATTTTATTACTAAGAACTTATATGCCGTCCTGTGATGTGCATATCCTAAGAAAATACAATCAACTATTTTAGGTCCGAGCTTGCACTTCTTATTTATTGGTATGCTAACCATGGCCAAACAACCCCAAGTGCGTAAGTAATGAAGTGAAGGTTTTCTTCCCTTCCATCCTTCATACGGAGTGACTTCACTATTTTTAATAGGAACTCTATTCAGAACGTGACAAACTGTCAAAACAGTTTCCCCCCACCATACCTTAGACAAACCAGACGATCCCAACATTGCATTCACCAAGTTCATTAATGTCCGGTTCTTCCTTTCGGCAACTCCATTAGATGAGAGGTGTTTGTTTATGAATTATTCTATTCTCCGAACAGAAAAGATCAAAGTCATTGGAAAAGTATTCTCCACCACGATCAGACCTAATTCATTTTATTTTTCTTTCTAGTTGATTCTTCACCTCAGCTTTATAAGTCTTAAAATATTCTAACGCCTCATCTTTAGTTTTTAGAAGAAACACATAACAATATCTAGTCGATCATCAATTAAGGTCATAAAGTATATTTTCCTTCCTTTTGTCAACACACCATTCATCTCGCAGTTATCAGAATGAAGGAGTTCTAGTAATGTCAAGTTTCTCTCATCTATAGCTTTATGAGGCTTACGAGTTTGCTTTGCTTGCACACAAGCTTGACATTTAGAACCTTTGACAGTAGGTAAATTTGAAATTAAACTCATACTGGTTAGCCGCAATATACACCAAAGTTAATGTGACACAAACGAGAATGCAATATATCAGCCTCAGAATTCTTTGAATCACATATATGATTCACAACTTTATTTGAGAAATCTGAAAGGAAAAAATGAAACAAGCCTCCGCTATCATAGACTTTGCCAATGAATTGGCCAAATCTTGACACGACTACTTTATTTGACTCAAAGATCAGCTTGAATCCATCTCGATAGAGAAGAGATCCACTAACGAGGTTCTTGTTTATTGAAGGAGCATGCTACACATTCTTCAATCGCACGATCTTTCTCGAAGTAAACTTCAGATCGACCGAACCAACACCAAGAATAGAAGTATGCGAGCCATTCCCCATCATGACGGTTGAACTTCGCTCGGTCTAGTAAGTTGAAAATATAGATATATCAGAACAAACGTGAATATTGGCTCCTGTGTCTATCCACCAATCATTAGATTGATAAACAGAGAAAACACTAGGTAAATTACCATACCCAGAGCGTCCACTGGAGTCACTAATGGTCACGTTGGCAGACTTTTGCCCCTTCTGATTGTTCTTGCCCTTGCGGTTATGACACTTTTTGGTAAAGTGTCCATTCTCACCGCACACAAAGCAGACAATCTCATCCATGTTCATCTTCTTCTTAAATTTAGTAGTCTGTACAGCTTTTCTTTTTCCTTTCTGGTTCTTCCTACCAGCGTACTGGATCTACCAGTGTACTGCATCATATTGGCACTAGACTACCCTTCAAGTGATATTGGTGGAGCATCTTTTGCTCGAACCTTCTCTTTAATATCAAGACTAGCCAACAAATCTTCAACAAAAATATTTTGTCTCTTATGTTTAAGAGATGTGGCATAGTTCCTCCATAAAAAAAGTAACTTGGCAATAATGCTCCCTTCCATAAACTTGTCAGGCAATTGGCATTCAATCTGTTCGAGCTCCCTCACAATGAGTTGGAGTTCATGGGCCTGCTCTACGACAGAACAGTTATCTACCATTTTGAAGTCGTTGTACTGCTCCATGACATACAGCTCGCGTCCAGCATCTGAGGCCGAGAACTAATGTTCAAGTGCCTCCTACAATTTTATCTCCCCGTCTTTCTCTACTAGATTCGAGTTTTCTATTTGGAACAAAAGAGCCGTGTGGCACTCTTGATGTGCATATACACATCGCACAACTAGTCAGAGAGAACACTAAAGACGCATCCGAAGGAAATCATCGTAGCCGCGGTAAACTCATGCACCTCTTTCTCACTTGCAAGAGGCAGTGCAGGAGGATTACCTACGACCTAAAACACGCCCATAGCCAAGAGCCACAGTTGAACTCTCATCTGCTATGTCTTGAAGTTCACACCGTTGAACTTCTCCGGTTTCATCGCATCAGCGAATCCAGCCATCACAAAATGCCTATAAGGTTTTTGAATTATTGAAAAAATCGCATTTGTGATGATTAAATTAATTCCAGTAATTAGTAAAATATTAAATATAGCTAGATTTGGGATACTACGTATGATGCATACTAACACTACGATCCAAATTTGTCGAAGCAATCGTGATCCCTCCAGTGCTAGTAACAGAATGCACAAAAATAACAGAAAAGAAGAGAAGCATGTCATTCATACAATGGGATTGTCGACACAAATAGATGCGTAAGTAGTAGACGAAGCAGACCATCGATGCAGATGTAGCAGACGATCGAAGCGAAGAGGAAGCAGTCAAACGGCGTCAAGGGGAAGCAGACGCGGATGCGCTTCTCAAAAACCTTATACGGCCCCTGCCCTGTACAGAGACACGAGGGGACATGGGTTTCGGAGACTTGCTCTTCCAGCGCCGATGGCACGTCGGTGACAGGTGGGAAAGACAAAGCAACACAGCACTCAAGGAAAAGGATAATGAGAGAATGGTTGTATGTGTTTTAGACGACGTCTCGCCTCTCTATTTGTACATAAGAGCTCCCATATATATGGTAAGCAGGCTGCCATGTATAGCTCCTGTATATATAGTAGCAGTCTACCATTTATATGAATATGGTAACTAACCTACCATTAATACGAATATGATAACCAGACTGTTATCATAAGAATAATTGCTTACCAAAATTGATAAGCGCAATATTTTTCTTTCATATCTGTGGGTGCATTTGGGATTTATGAAATGTTATTTGGAAAATCTTCCAAATACTCTAACAAAATGTACTCAGAGTTGTCTTTTTTTTACAAGTTTTGTGAAAAAAATCTCTCCACAGGCATTCTTTACAAATCTAACGTGCGAGCTCTTTCGGATCTCTTAGATCTTGAACTCATACGTAACATTGTTAGTTAACAAAATATAACTACTCAAAACAAATATATAAAATTCAAAAAATTTGTTAGAAAACAAAATAAATTCATCGGAACAATCTCCAAATACCAGCCCCGAGGCACTCGCGGCCAGCCTGCAACGCGATGGAAAAAATGGACCCAGGTTCCAAGAAGTTAGGAGATGAATCAAGAAAGGAATTAAGAAAAGATTAAACAAATAATATATAAGGAGCTGTTGAAGATTTTACCAATATCCTTTCAAAATTTTCTAAAGCTACAATTTATGATGTAATATTATAAGAAACTGTTTAAGATGCTCTAAAAAGGCTAACAGAAAAATACTCATTTTCAGCCATTTGGCAATTTGAGTTTTCAGATATTTTAGATTTTAAGCTCATAAGTATCATTGTTAATTAACAAAATACAACTAATTACAACAAATATACGAGATAAAAATAATTGTTGAAAAAAAAACAAATTTATTTCACATTTAATATTAATATATTATTTTACGTTAATATTTTTCCTTAAACCATTGCATCAGCCCGGGGCGATAAACCTTCACCGCGCTGGGCCGCCCGAAAGCACGTCGGCTCGACAAAGCACGCACGGCCAGCTCCAACCTCCGTGAGCGACGGCGGGATCGAGGCCTACTTAATTACAGCCGTGATGGAATCCGGTAGTGACTTTTGGTCAAGTCAGCAGCACTCGTGGCGGAGGCCGAGGCGTGCCGAGTTCGAATCCGACTGATTCAAGCAGAAACACTGGAGCGCTGTCATCATGGTACGGAGTAGCATTGTGGCACTCTCGGCGTAATCATCAGTAGGAGATAGCAGTGGTTCTGGAGGATATTGATCAGAGATGGCAACTGCATTTCACGTCGTTCTCCATGATCCATGCTCCATTGGCGATCGGCCCTAGTCCTGCAACACGACAAAGGATGAAAAGATGCCACGAATAGTTTGTCCATTCGTCTTGGTATGCTGTATATAAATGGAATTTGCTATTACTGTTCCATGTTATTAAATCAAACGTACTCCTGATATACATAGACGAATATGTTTGATCTACTAACTTGCAGTAGCCAGTAGCACTATAAGGGACAGGGCCGCTTATCTCGGTCAATGCACTATCTGTGCTTAACACGGATGTTATGTACCAAGCTCCTAAAATGGGATAGCGGGACGTCTTTGCTCGTTGCCAATCAAGCGTCCTGGCTGGAGTATCTGCAAACACTTACTCTCTCTATTCTTAAATTAATGTCACCGTTAACTTTTAACTTCAACTTTAACCATTGATTTTATTCAAAAAATTAGTTCAAAAACGTAAAATTTTAAATTGTGATTCAAATAACTCTAATTCTAAATCAAATTATAACAAAATATATGAATTTTATCAAAAATATTTGAATAAGACGACTGATCAAAGTTGATGTTAAAAGTCAATAGCGATATCAATTTAAGAACGATGAGTGTATATATGATATTATATCTAAAGTTTTACTCTATCCGCCCCAAATTATAAATCATCCTGGTGTCCTCTAATTTTACCAAAATTATAAGTCATTTTCGCTTCATTATTACCAATATTTATTTATTTTTATCTCTCTTCTTTTCATTTTCACTGTATTACACATTTTTTATTCTTTTTAATTCTAATGCATAGATTCAAAATGATCTAAGTACAAATTGGGATGGAGGAAGTACAAAATAGAGACAAGCGATAATTCCCTCCTAGACCTGCTCAGCCGCCATGCCGCCATGGGCTCTACAGTGACAGGCCGATGTCTTTAAAAAATTCCAGTCTTGCCCTCCTCAACCGTTATGGGAGTAAAAGTATCTTCAAAAGCTCCCTAATAATTTCTCCTAACTCAAATTATGAGAAAAGTGTAAAAAAAAAACACTCCTCCGATTGCTCTTTTAAACACCTCGTTGCTTTTGGAAGCCCTAAAAAATCCTCTGTCCGGAGGTAATCTGGGAATTTTTCTAAAATCTCAATTTTCATTTTTTTTGGCAACTAACTATAGTTGTTATTTAGCTCAAATTTTAATTATATTAGGATAATTTAAGAAAGCTATTGGAGAATGGGATCTTAATTTTTTTTTAATTAGCACTCAAAATCAAAAACACATTAGGATGATATTTTGAAGATATTGTTGGAGATGCTGTAATAGGTCCACCAAAGCTTTGTCCCCGCTCCCATCCAGTATAGGACCCACATGACATGTCCCGCGATAGAGAGATCACTTGTCAGTCTTCTTCCGCCTTCCAGGTCGGGTACGCCATTCGAACAGTGAAGCGACTAGTCAAGAGTCAACGAAGCGAAGAACTCCCCTCGAGTCGACATCCCAGCGGCGGCTCGACGAACAGATTAAGACCGGTTGACTCGAGATCACGATCGCTAAACTGGTAGCCGCAGGCCCGCAGCAGCCAGCCGCCTTCGTCGATTTCTTCTCCAGCCACCAGAGCCAGCAGGCTGCAGGCTGCAGTGCCGGAGATCGCGCACGGCACGCGGCGATGATTCCCTCCACGGCCGCCGCCGCCGCCTCGGCGGTCCCTGTTCTTCTCCTCCTCCTCCTCGTCCCGCCTCCTCTCGTCGCGGCCCAGCAGCAGATGCCCTCCTTCTCCGCCAACGACGCGGTCTGGCGCGCGGACAGCAAGCGCACCCTCGTGTCTCCGAGCGGGGACTTCGCCGCCGGGTTCCTTCCCTCGCGCGTCTCCCCGGGCAGCTACCGCTTCGCCGTGTGGGTCGTCGCCTCGAACTCCAGCAGCAACCCCGACAACGTCGTCATATGGTACGCCCACGACGCCCGCGGAGGCAACTACTCTGCTTTCGAGGCGGCTGGCAGCTCCACGCTAGCTGTCGACGCGGCGGGCGTGCTCGCCTGGAAATCCGCCGGAAACAGCACTGTCTGGTCCCCGGGCAACTCATCTATCGGCGCGGCGGTGCTCCAGCTCAACGACACGGGGAGCTTGGTCTACGGTGGCGGGTCCGGGGTGTGGCAAAGCTTCCTGGAACCCACGGACACGCTGATGGTGGGGCAGGCCATTGCCGGCGCGGGCATCAACGGGACCACGCTGAGGTCCGCCAACGGGCGGTACCAGCTTGTGAAGTCCACCACGCTGCAGTTCGGCGGGCTGATGTACGCCAACATCAGCGCCTCCCTGGTCAACCTCAGAGCCGACGGCACGCTAGTCCTCAGCGGCGGGAACCCCGCGCAGCTCATCGCCTCCGACATGGGCAGCACAAGGCGCGTGCGCCGGCTCACGCTTGACGACGACGGCAACCTGCGGCTCTACAGCCTGTTGCCCAGGACGCGGCGGTGGCGCGTGGTGTGGCAGCTCGTGCAGGAGCTCTGCACCATCCGGGGCACCTGCCCCGACGGCAGGATCTGCGTCCCCGTCGGCGCCGACAGCTTCAGCTGCTTCTGCCCGCCGGGGTACCGCAACGCTACCCTGGACAGCCGCTGCGTGCCCAAGAAGAACTACAGCGGCAGGGGAGATGACGACAAATTCGTCCGGATGGACTTCGTTGCCTTCTCCGGGAACGCGGCCACCTCGGCGCAGGACCAGGGGCCGCTGATGGGGAAGCTGGCGCCGCAGAACCTGGCGGACTGCGAGCGAACGTGCCGAAGCGACCGGAGCTGCGTGGCGTTCGGGTACAAGTTTGGTGGCGACCGGACGTGCCTCCAGTTCAAGGGGCTGGTGGACGGGTGGTGGTCGCCGGGCACGGAGATGTCGACATTCCTGCGCGTGGCGGCGTCGGACAACGACAGCAACCCATTCACGGGCATGACGGACATGATCCAGACGGTGTGTCCCGTGAAGCTGGCGCTGCCGGTGCCGCCGAAGCAGCCGCGGACGACGGTCCGGAACGTGGCCATCATCACGGCGCTGTTCGCGGTGGAGCTGCTGGCCGGAGTGCTGTCGTTCTGGGCGTTCCTGCGCAAGTACTCGCAGTACCGCGAGATGGCGCGCACGCTGGGGCTGGAGTACCTCCCCGCGGGAGGACCACGGCGATTCTCTTACGCGGAGCTGAAGGCGGCGACCAAGGACTTCTCCGACGTGGTGGGGAAGGGCGCGTACGGGACCGTGTTCCGCGGCGAGCTCCCCGACCGGCGCGCGGTGGCGGTGAAGCAGCTGCTGCACGGTGTGGGCGGCGGCGAGCCGGAGTTCTGGGCGGAGGTGACCATCATCGCGCGGATGCACCACCTGAACCTGGTGCGGATGTGGGGGTTCTGCGCCGAACGGGACCAGCGGATGCTGGTCTACGAGTACGTGCCCAACGGCTCCCTCGACAAGTACCTCTTCGCCCCGTCTGGTGCTTCCGCCAATGGTGGAGCAGAGGCTGCAGATGAGGATGCCACTAATAATAACCAGAGGGAGCAAACTCCACTGCTGGACCTCCACACCCGCTACCGCATCGCCCTCGGCGTGGCCCGCGCCATCGCGTACCTCCACGAGGAGTGCCTGGAGTGGGTGCTCCACTGCGACATCAAGCCGGAGAACATCCTGCTGGAGGACGACTTCTGCCCCAAGGTGTCCGACTTCGGGCTGTCGAAGCTCACCAACAAGCGCGACAAGGTGACCATGTCCCGCATCCGCGGCACGCGCGGGTACATGGCGCCCGAGTGGGTGATCCACCGCGAGCCCATCACCGCCAAGGCCGACGTCTACAGCTTCGGCATGGTGCTGCTGGAGATCGTCTCCGGCCGCCGCAACTACGGGTTCCGGCAGGAGTCCTTGGGCAGCGAGGACTGGTACTTCCCCAAGTGGGCTTACGAGAAGGTCTACGTGGAGTGCCGCATCGACGACATCATCGACCCGCGCATCGCCGCGTCCTATGACGACGCCGCCAGCGTTGCCACCGTCGAGCGGATGGTCAAGACGGCCATGTGGTGCCTGCAGGACCGCGCCGAGATGAGGCCGTCCATGGGCAAGGTGGCCAAGATGCTGGAGGGGTCCGTCGAGATCACAGAGCCTGTAAAACCAACGATCTTCTGCGTCCAGGACGACTAGCTCCTAGGCTACCATTTGCCAATTCATCATCATTGGAGAGTGAGTGACATCGAGTTCCTCTATAAGAAATTCATCAAGATGTAAATTCCACGCCGTTCACTCATAGCAGTTCCTCTGTTCGAAGGAGAACTCTTTCTTCCTGGCAAAGTAAAGCCGCAAGAACAAATAAACCACAGAGAAACAATTAACGGATGCAACTCACAGATTGTTACTTCATCTCTAATTCTCACTGAGTCAAATGCGACGTGGCCTTCCAGGACATGGTTCGCCGGTCCCAAGATTCCGAACGTGTTCCAGGCTCTACACTGGTCCAACACGTACGTCGTGCAAAATTGGATAGGGTTGACTTTGACTGAATCAACCACCAATCAGCTGCATGGATTCTTTTTGGTGCACATGAGGTTTTGAACTTCAACTTTTTATCTCTCAGCTCTAAGGTTATGTTTGTTTAGGCTGAACCTTTTAAGCTTTAAGAAAAAACTTGCTAGTATTTAGTTGAAAAGTTAACCAACAAAAGTTTGATGTTAGTTTTTTAAATATATTTGTAGCTTCTCAACATACCAAAAGTTAGAAAAACAACCATGTTCAGCTTCTAGTTTATTTTCTCAAAAATTAACTTTTTAGCGTTCCAAAATTGAGTTTTTTAAATCTCAACTTTTCATATGAAACACTAGCTAAAAAACTAAAACTACAGGGCCTAATGCAAGGTTTTTTTTTTCTTTACCATATCAACTTTGACATCAGATATTCACATACTTATATTCCAAAAGTAATTTTACATTATTAATCGGCCAGTATTCTTGGTCACACCTACTTTCCTTGCAAATCTCTCTTTCAACCAATACAATTAGGGATGCAAGTGTGTATCCGATTGATATTAATGTGTCGAGTTTCTAGTTTATTTATCATATTAACAATATAAGGTTGTCGTGGGGATTTATTTTATTTCAGTGAGTTATGGGTTGACCCACTGACCTAAAAATTGGTAAACTTGCGTCCCTAAATACAATCCTCATTGCAATTTTGATGAATCGAGTAACCACAGCTTGGCCTGAAAGTGTGCGGCATCAGAGGGCCTGCCCGGAAATCCACCTTTCAAACATGCCAAAACATTGCCTTGGCATGAACTCTGGAGCAGTATGTCCACCACCCTACACAAACCAGTATATACAGGTAAGTCTGTCATGACCATTCATCTTGGCAGTCCCCATAGTAATCACACAGAAATCTTGCTGTTTAACATAGCATGCATGGCTAGAGGAATATGGATAAATTGAAGCCTTCAGCAGTTCTTACCTTCACAGTTGCGAATGTAAGGTTATTAGAGTACGACCTTGTGTACCTGCAGAGAGCAAATACGTCCGGTCAGACTGTCTGTTTGGACAGAGTTCCTCCGAGCATCGGAAACACTGATTCGCTTGTAAAAATTACTTTTTGGATAAATTACTTGCAAAGCTAATCTTTTTATATTCATATGATACTACTCTGTAAAATTACTCACCCTGCAACTTGATCGTCGACATACCATGGCCTCCACTTTTCGACAACAGGGAAACCTAGAGACTTAATCCAGGCTTGCGTGCCGATGAAAGGGATTATTAAGTCATGATCCCCGCTGTAAATCAGACTCCTGAAGCCTCTGGTGGTCACATCAAGATGGTACTTCACCGTGCTTGGGATGTCGCTGGTGTACGGTAAGTCAAAGTCGCATCTTATCCAAGAAGGAACAGTTCCCTGCGTTGTAGAGCATAATGAAGCCGATGGGTTATCATTTTCAGTTGGCTGAGGAAAAAGTTCTCTACAAGCTGTGAATTGATACCTTGTGGATACCAAGAGCCTCTCTTACACTTGCATCGTTTGCCCAGGTCTGGGACATCAGATACCCTGCCGTCTGTCAACAATGGCGTGATCATTTCCGAACGTCAGATAGCAAAACATGACAAGTTGCAACAGATAATAAGAGAGGGAACAAAGGGGGGATAGTGAAATCTGGTTATCCTAACTCTGCACTGCAAGGAAATCTCTGACAAGCGTGGTGCTGCATCTGCGGTGTAGTCCTGGAGCCGGAGCAGCTCCCGCGCGCTTGAATTTATCCTGCGCATCGGCTTGTTAGGATGACGAATCGCAATGGTGCAAAGGGGCTCCAAGATGTGGTTTGTGCATATGTCCTTGATACACTTCACAAAGAAACCATTTGTCAGTCACTTCGTCTGGAGAAGTTCATAGTACAAAAATTGTCCTTCTTCTGGAGATGTTCACAAATAAAAACATATATGAGAATTGAGTAATAACAGTATGTGCCTCATCTATTTCGTCTTGGCTGTTTGAGCACTGAACGCTTTGCTTGCTGCTTTCCCCATCACTGCAACTCTCCTTGTACGTCTGAAAGCAGAAAGACCCAGGTAAACACTAAACAGACTGAGGAGATACTGACTGAATTCATTTTCCTTTATAATCACTCATAGCCTAATTGGAAATGTCAAAGTATCCTCACTCTTCAGCAGTATTTTCCAGATTCTTGACTGAAGAATCCAGTTGATATAGGACACCATTACATTTAGATTTAGTAGGAAAGTACATGGACAAAAGCTCAGGGGTTTGTTCAGTACACGACCTCGTAGATTTCGTCCGATATGAGACCCATCCCGTGAACAAATGGGACTTTTGACGGATCATCGAAGCTGGAATCTGTGACTGGATTGCCCACGAGGTAGCCCTGTCATGTTATGGCAATCGATGTACTAGTTCAACATTTTCACAGGACCCAAAATATTCATTCTGTCACACAGTATTATAAAAATCTAAAGATTACTATTCTATATGTCCTGACCTTCAGATTGAGAGATCGTGCACTACCAGCCTGTATGTCTGGGAAATTGAAGACAGATGTGAGTCAAGTTATATAATGCAGAGTAAACAAAATGGTGCATTGCATGTATAAGCAGAAGAAATTAAACAAAGCTGAAGCCTAAGCAGAAGAAGATTACCTCTGGCAATTTGAGAGGTGACGGGCGGTACAATCTTACCAGAGTAGGAATCACCGGCGATGTAAAGAGGATTTGACAAGAACTCTGGATGCTCATCAAACCACTGAAAGAAAAGAAAAGAACGGAAAGATTTGTCACGGTGCTCCAGAGTTATCAAAGTTACCTCCTCCTACTCAATTAATCTTAATTATTAATTTTGAAAAATTAGTACTGAAACCACTATTTTTTTTACCATCGATAATTTAAAATATTTTTTATTAAGTATCTCCGTATTTTTAACCGTCAGATAGGATTTAATACACGGTTATTATTAACTCCAATCATCGTAACAAACCTAAAAAAAGTCCATCTAATTCAGCACGTGCGGGCTATATTAGTGGGCTTTTGATGGCGATGTGATTAAATAAAGTGCTGATTATATCAGTGTGGGCTTTCGATGGTGATGTGATTAAATAAAAAGAGACCCTCCCATCAAGGGTAGATTGAGACCCGACCTTCCTGAGGAAGACGAGGATGCCATCGATGGCTTCGGTGTCGGTTGAATTGTGGCCTAGCTCCCTGCTCGAATACGAGAACCCAGCACCAACCGGGGAGTCGAGGAAGATGATGTTGCTCAGCTTGGTCCACGCGTTCTCATTGTACAGCAGCTTTGGAAATTCGTGGGCAGGGCCTTTAACGTCGAAAATAAAAGGTCCTGCAGAAATAGTGTTTCGAAATTATGGGCTACAGTGAGAAATGAAACGTTGTACTGTGGGGCCGATTGGTTCACCGCACCATGCCCCACCAGGCTCTGCGCGTGCATCAGACGCATGATTGGTTGCTGGAACTCTCTCGATCAGGCTGCGCGCGTGCAACAAATCTGTGTTTGGTCACCTGCACACTCTATCCGTATCGCATGCGCAAGTGCAGAAAATCGCGTCCAACCTGGCTCGGGAACGAAACTCATTTAGTTTCTCGCAGGCCTGACTCGTGCGATGCTGGCGCGCTAACGCCTGGCTCCCGAACAACACGCTATTGGAGCTGATACGCGAACCAATCACGCTCTATACGCATATGCTACAGTACAGACAGAGAGATTTTCAGGTGGCCCAGAGCGTTTAGGTGTTCTGTCCACGAGATAAATTATAGTAAAAATTGCACGGAAAATTTCAACAAAATACTAAAATAATTGGGTCGATAGCAAAATGTTGACATCGAGTTCGATGCAAAGTTTAAGGTGGGTACAGCAAACAGAGACTGCAACGGAAATGATATAGTACTAAAATAATTGGGTCGGAGAAGGAGCAGCATATACATACCAATCTCGTAGGCAAGGCCGGTGAGGGCAGAGCACCCGGGCCCTCCGGTGAGCCAGAGCATGAGGGGGTCGTCGGCGGGGCTGCGCTCGGAGCGGACGAAGTAGTAGAAGAGGCGGATGCCACTGTCCTCGTCCACCTCCACGTACCTGCGCATACATACATAGGAGTATTTCAATGGAGAATCCGTTGACTACTTGCTGTAACCCTGTTCGTACCGAACTGGCTGCGTACCCCGTCTGGAGGTAGAAGGGGAGCGGTCCATCGAATCCTGGGAGGTGGGTGACGACCTTGCTGCTGCTGCTGTTTGGGCTCTCGCGGACCCGGCCGGAGGAGGAGGAAGAAGACGAGGATACGCAGCTGAGGAGGAGGACGAGCAGCAGCCAGAGTGTTCTGCTGGATCTTTTCGGTGTCATTTTGCGGCTGGTGCGGGGATGCGCGAGGCCAACGGGTGGATGTGGAATACTATGGGTGTGTTCGTATCCACTTCTTGCGGCTGTTTGTAGCTGCAGCTTAATAAAACCGCCGTTCGGAGGGTGTTTGTTTGCGTGTGGTGCTCGGATTCATATATCCTCTGTTGCAGTCGTACTACTGTACTCAATGCGGAGGATGAATAGTCCCGTCCCCTCGCTGTCTGAACGGTTAAGATAGCCGCTGCTCTCTGCCTCCGTTCGCAAATATAAATCATTCTAATATTTAAAATTTATTTTTATTTTTTAATACGCATTTTTTTATATATATTTTATTTTTTTAATAAATCTTTATCTTTATTTTTTTTCTCTTCGTTTTTATGTAATATTTTTTTTTTACTTTTACTTAATTTTCGTGACGTGTTAGCAGTGTACAACAGTGCACAATCTCTACTATCTAAACCCAGCGGGGTTTCTCGGCTCCCCATTGGCTGGTCGTTTTCGTCCGTTGATATAGCGATCAACGCTCAGTATTGACTATCTCGAATATTCACGCCACATCCTACGCGGCTACGCCCGTCGCCCTAGCCCCCGCCGGTGCTGCTCGCCGCCGTGCCTGCTGCCTCCGCGCCGCCGCTTCTACCTCTGACCGCCGCGCCTCGACTGCTCCCTGATCCCACCTCGACGGCCATCGCCCCGGCGCAGATTCGCCCGCATCGGCCGCCACTGCCCACTGCCCACTGCCCAGGCGGCGCCGCTCGCCTCGGCTGCCCCCGCCCCCACCTCGGCCCTCGCTGCTCACGCCCCAGCGCAGCCCCGCCTCCTCCTCAACCGCCGCCACCTCGGCCGTCTCCAAGCTCGACCGCATGCTCGAGATCCCTGACCGTCTAATCACCTCCTTCCTTCGCCGCTTCCTCGCCATCTTCGTCGAGTCCGTCGGGCGGCAGCACCTCCTCTCCTGGATCCGCCTCTTCGACGCCACCGTCCACCTCCTGCAGGAGGAGCAGGACGTCTTTGCTGCCCACCGAGCTGACGGTCACCGGTCGCCTTCTTCGCTTCCTCCTGGTATGTCCGAACCGCCGCCTCCCGCTTCGCATTGCGCAAGGTATGCTCTGCCACCTTGGCCTCCCGGTGGACTACTTTAAGAAGCCGGAATACGACATTGGGCAGGATGGATACCGGGTCATTGTATGGAGATAGTACTGCATGCCAGGATGACGACGATGGTAGCACACTGGATCTAATTCATGAGGGGAAAAAACGCAGAAATGCCTGTCAGTTCTGCAATTGAACTCTGTCAAGAAAATTGGATCAGCAGCGGAGGTGCCTTCGGTGAAGCAGAAGATTGGGGATGGATAGAAGGTTTTCAGAGCCCGCCTTATGTGTCTCCATTCGAAGATCCTAGCAACATTAATCGGAATAGTTATATTTCAGAAAAAAGGGGTGGTCGGTGTGCTCATGAACTATTTAGTTTTTTTGGTGAGACGCTCCGCCGAGAGGGCAGCAACTAGGCTAAGCCTGCCATAGAAGCTTGACCGTGTGTTTGAGCGGCAGCCACATGTTTCTACTTGCCACTAAATGAATTGTTGCCATATATGTTGTTTCTTCTCCCTCGCTTCATTCAGCTGCCCATCACAGAATATTTCAAAAATGTACAGAATGTTTCATGCTTCCTGGCTTTCTTTGTTTGAGCCTTCAATTTATTAGTAGCTGTCACATTCTTAGAATATATGTGTGTTAGAGTAGTAAAACTGTAAAAAAAATCGCAGAAATTTATTGTGTTATAGGGAGTACTCCGTATATATTAGATGACATGCTAACTATACTGCCATCTCCGCTTTCCTTAACATGCATCAGTAGATTAAAGTCCTCTCTCTTTCTAGATTTCTTATCCGTATAATCCGGAGCTTGGATTTTCATTTTTTTTTTCAGAAAGATGGCATGGTGTATTCCAATTATATAGATTCAAAACGAGGATTAGAACCCCGAAGTGTAGATGACTGGTTGAATTGGCTAAGCGGCAGACTACCAGACGCTAAATCTTCTGCAGATTTGAGTGCTCATACCAGTATTTGAAGCCCTCCCTGAACTACAAATTATCTTTTGATCATATGATCTTATGCTGTTTTCAAAAAGGAAAACCCATGTATCATGTAAGAGGATGTATACTTGCACCGTAAAATGAAATTTAATTTATACCTGCGCATATACGCTTGCTTTCATTGATATTTTTAAAATTAAAAATTAGAAACACTATCATTATACGGTATCAAATCGTGTAACCAAATAATGTCTTTATGGTATAGGGAACGACTTGATGCATTTATTTGATTACAGATGCTCTTCAAATTTCTCAAAGTGAACCTGATGGTAACATGAAGATGCAATCATGTACTATATCCATAAACAGGTGCGGCGTTCAGTATTTTCTAGTGATTAACAAATGCGTGCAACTGTGGCTGTAATGCTCCTCTTCATTGATCACTCGTCCCAGAGGATTTGAATCATGGTTTGAAAACTGTTCAAAAACGCTCAAACTATGGTTTTCGGTGAAACTGGTCCTGCTTGATTTTATTGGTTAACAAATTTTGAAAAATATTATTTTCATTGAAAATTTGAAAAGTTATTTAAAAATAATAAACTGATCTATAAATTTGTGAAACAATTAGATTTTCGATGAAAGCGGTCAGTAAACCACAGAAACCAAGCGATTTACTATAACATTTTAAATAAATTCATCAATTTGTTTCTTTTTAAAATTTGTAACAGTTTTTGACTGGTTTCAATGTTTTTTATAATTTTTTGTGGATCAGATTCCCTGGTTCAAACGGTAAGGTAAACCTTGATCTGAGCCCTGCAAATGCTGTATTTTTGTTTCTAGCCTCTGATGGTTGCTCTGCTGCTACTGTAGATATTGTTATCTTACTCATGAGAGTTTTAACCAAGTTATTTCTTAAGCAAATACTCTATCTGGATTTAAAATATTGACACCATTGACTTCAATATTATATTTGACTTTTTGTCTTATTCAAAAAAGTATGATAGATATTTGACCAATTGTCACATCCCAAAAATCCTAAGCCTAGAAAATGGGGGTTTTAAAAAAATTTATTTTGTGAACCTAGCTTTTCTAGGCCTTTTTTTTTAATAAAAATTCAAAAATGAAACTAAACTAGAATAACAT
Source organism: Zoysia matrella (assembly GCA_001602295.1). NCBI lineage: Eukaryota > Viridiplantae > Streptophyta > Magnoliopsida > Poales > Poaceae > Zoysia > Zoysia matrella. The sequence continues at coordinate 30,561 of BCLG01002049.1, forward strand.
AGCTAAATGGAAAATTTCAAAAATTAAAACTAGAACTTGTGAAGTGCTTGATTTTTCCAATTTCTTGTTTTCCGTTTTTTGGAGTTTAATTGCTTGATTTTGTGGAGTTTAGAAAATTCCCTAATCCACCCACTGGGCCGGCCTGTTTCTTTTCCCGGCCCAGCCTGCGGTGCCCTCCTTCCTCGGCGCGCCCCACCGAGCAGAGCTCACGTGCCACCTAGCTGACGCCGCTGGCCACACCGTGCTGTACGCCGTCTGACGGCTCCAGCGTGCCGTCGAGCCCTGTCATTCCGCCATCCGAACGCGCCACCAGGGGACCGCGCGCCCACCGTTTTTCGCGCACGATTTGGGCGAAACCGCACGGCCACGCGACGTCATCACCGCACACCGTCGGGAACGCCTCGCCGCCGCGACAAGCTCCGTTCTGCTATTTACATTGACTTCTCACGAGCTCCTCGCGCCGACCGACGACTGTCAAGCCAGCTAACCCTCCTTGCTCTATCAAATTACGCACTAATTGCCGGCCGCGTCCTTGCCTGCCGTCGTCGGCCGTGGAACACTGCGACATCGCGCTGGCCACGCCAGAGCACCGTCGCGTGTCGTGGCTCACCCTCGGCGCGCCACGGGGAAGGCCAGCTGCCGCACGACCGCTCCAGCTGGCTAATTGTGCGCGCATCGGCCTTAATTCCGCTCGCCACGCCGAACAGAGCTCCCCACCACCACGTCGGGTATAAGAGGCTTTCTGCCTCCGCGTGCGCGCCCCTAGCGCTGCGCCCTACACTGCCAAGGTCTAGCTCCCTCTCCCACTCGCATTTCGCCGAATTTCGGATTTCGCTCTTTCTTCCCCGTTGCCAGCCACCGAGCACCGCCGTCGATTCCCCTTGAATTGACTGGCCATTGACTCATTGCAGCCATGCTACAGCACCACCACACCGAGAGGAAGCTCGCTGAGCTCGCCAAACAGCCGACGCGTGCCCCCTGTTTGTCCCTCCACGGGAGCCGGCGCCGGCCATCGTGGCGCCGTCCCAGGGCCAGCCGAGCGCGTCACGAGGCTTTTGGAGCCCGTGCGCAACTCCTCGCCCGAGGAGGGGCCCTCCCGTTGAGCCCTTCGCCCCCTCACCGGCGCTGCCAC
>BCLG01002049.1:35635-84579 GCA_001602295.1 Zoysia matrella
AGTGGTTCTACTCTGTTTTTTTTTTTTTGCAAGGAGTGGTACAGATACAGTGGTTCTATATATAGAGGGGCAAAATGGTGTTGTTGGCGACCGTGTGTATCTCACAAATGACAAGCAATTTAAAAAGTAACACAATATTATTTGCTGCGAAATAAAAGAAATTATAACTAAACATGCAATTACAAAATGACCCGTTAGAGTACCACTGTTAATTATCTATTAATTCGTTGTATTCATAATCAGTTTTGTTTGTCTGATTAATTACATAACTATAACTGAAAAGAATAACCTATCTGTCTTTCAGATAGAACAGAACATTTCAATATACATGGAGAGGAGTGAGCAATTCGATGCACAATGATCGCAACAATTCCGAGTAACTAAAGCATCGCCTTCCTTGCAATGATCTCTTTTAACTGATGCAGTTCTCTTTGCAATTCGATGCAGAGAGCAAAGTGAACAGCAATGTACAGCATCAAAGTGGGCTATCAGAAATCCACCTTTGAAACATAACAAAGCATTGCCTTGGCATGTACTCCGGAGCAGTATGTCCACCACCCTACACAAACCAATGTATGCAGTGAAGTCTGTTAATACCATTCTTCATGGCAGTCCATAGAATTATGCAGAAGGCTGAAAGAAAAAAAAATAATTGGGAAGATAAGGACGTTTTACCTTCACAGTTGCGAATGTGAGGTTGTTAGAGTATGACCTGGTATATCTGCGAGAAGCACATCTGTTATCAGACTGGCTGAATTGTCCTAGGTGCTAAATAACTCGGTGCTCAAAGTACACTTGAACATGTTGGAAAACCTTTTGTTTACTATGTGCCAGGGAAAATTTAAAATTTCTTTATGTTCATATGATACTACTCTGCAAAAATAGTATATAACTGCTCAGAGAGATTCTTTATTGAAATATGTACTCACCCTGCTACTTGTCCGTCGGCATACCATGGTCTCCATTTATCGACAACAGGGAAGTCCATAGACTTTATCCAGGCTTGCGTGCCGATATAAGGTATAACCATGTCATGGTCACCGCTGTAAACTAGACTTCTATATCCTCTTGTGGTCACATCCAGATGGAATTTCACTGAACTATGGATATCTGCAGTGTAAGGTATTCCATAGTTGCATCTTGTCCAAGAAGGAACGGTTCCCTACATACCGAAGCTGTTGGGTTATCATTTCAATTATTCAAGGAAAAGTTTCATACAATTAACTGATTTTAGATGATCTTTTCTACATCGAAACATAGCCTCTGGGCTGTGGCACTAGCACGAGCATTTCAAATGTACTACTAACTTGGAAGCAAGTAGTAGAAACAGATAGCTCAAGAACAAAAGTCAGTTCAAACAGTCATATGTACCTTGTGAATACCAAGAGCCTCTCTTACACTTCCATTGTTTGCCCAGGTCCTGGACAATAGGTATCCTGCCGTCTGTCAAGAATGGTGTAGTTTTTAACTGTCAGATGTGATCACTTGGTTGTCCAGAAGGAAAAAAAATGGTACTGAAGGAAAAATGAAAAGAATGGATAACTAGTACTGACTCTACACTGTAGTGAAATCTCAGACAACTGAAGCTCTGCATCCGCGGTGTGCTCCTGCAGCTGTAGCATCTCCCGCGCACTTGAATTTAGCCTGAGAGTCGGCTTGTGAAGACGAGGACTCGCGAAAGTGCAGAGGGGCTCCAAAATCTGATTGGGGCAGATGCCCTTGACACACTTCACAAAGAAACCATTTATCAGTCGCTTTTGTAACGGATTTCCGATACTCCCTCCGTTAATTCTAGAATTGTTGCTGCGACAACAATTTAAAACGGAGGGAGTATATATCTCTGAAGAAGTGCATACAAGTAATTCTTGAAAAAAAGGGAGAATTGGATAGTGTTTAAATATGTGCCTCTTCTATGGCGTAGAGGCTGTTTGCGCACTCAACGCTTTGATGGCTGTTAGCTTCGGCAGTGCAGCTCTTCTTGTACGCCTGGAGTAGCAAGGCAGGAGTAAATACACCGAGGGGATAGCAAAGTTCATCTGCCTCTATAATTACTCGTTCAAAATTTCAGAACATCAATCCTCAGGAAATTAAATGTCATGCAGTTTAGCCTACTACTACCTGTATATTTAATTAAAGTATAGTTTCAATCAAATTAGAGGCAAGGACCGATTCACAGGATCTACTTAAAATTCCATGAAGGATGGAACATCAATAGAAGACCTAGGACACTGTTTAAGGGTAGTCTACTCTTACCTCATATATTTCGTCTGATATGAGACCCATCCCATGAGCAAATGGAATCTTCGACGGATTATCGAAGTTGGAATCTGTGACTGGATTGCCCACGATGTAGCCCTGAACAAGATACGCGAGAAAACATTCTCAGAACTTTAAATGGAGAGCTTTCATGCTCAGCTGGTAATGTGTAGAATTTCTCGAACCTTTAGATTGAGAACTGGTTCACTGCCGACTTCCATGCGTGGGGGAAAGCACGTTTAAATTTCATCAAGTTCTTTTCAGATAAAAAACGTGTAAATTAGAAACTGAAGTCTGAAACCGAAGGCATTAGAGAACTTACCTCTGGCAATTCGCGAGGCCACGGTTGGCACGATCAAACCGGAGTACGAGTCACCGGCAATGTAAAGTGGGTTTGAAAGGAACTCTGGGTGCTGATCGAACCACTGGAAAATGTAGTACGTTTTTAAATTAGCATGTTCTCGACTCCGTCTCCGATAATTTATATCATCAAAATGAGTGTGTATTAGAATATCAGTACCTTTCTAAGGAAAATGATAATTTGGTGGACAGCTTTGGTGTCGCTTGATTTGTACCCTCGCTCTGTATCGGAGTATGAAAACCCAGCACCAACAGGGGAATCAAGAAAAATGATGCTGCTCACCTGTGCAACAGCGAAGGATACATGAGAAATTGTTGGAATCATATATATGGGCTATATACATGTCTAAGTAGTAATGTGGTAGATAATTATTTTATACTAGCATACCTTACCTATTCCTTAGCATCAGTTATATTGTTGGAATGGAGAACAGAGAGATGCAGAGAACTTACCTGTGTCCATGAATCTGGTCTGTACACTAGCTTAGGGACTCCACCAGCATCTCCATTAAGGTCGAAACTGATAGGACCTGAAGATAATTTTGGGAAAAAAAAAATGTTAGGCCTGTAACGAGCGGGGGTGCATTTTTTTTTTTCTTCCACTTCGTTTTTTCGAATGGAACAAAATTTGTATGCAGAGTTAGCGTTGAATACTAAGCTATCAGAGGTCATGAACGGTGTGTGAAAAGGGCATACAAATTTAATAGAGAAGACGAATAAATAAAAAAAAAGGTTTTTTGGTATATCTGTGTGGGGCCCTCAACAAAGAGTTTCCGGTGTCTTTCCGTTAACGAGGTTTTGAAGGGATGGGTGCCATTTTAGAAATTCGATCAAGTTGACCTTCAAACTATTTCTTATTTTGGAATAAAAAAATGGAGAAAGAAATCAAAGAAGAGTTATAACTCGATTGATCAGCAGGAACTAGTTCAGTGAGCAACGGGGAAACAAGAAGAGGAGTCCTCGAGCGCACGTACCAATCTCGTAGGCAAGGCCGGTGAGGACAGAGCATCCAGGCCCGCCGGTGAGCCAGAGCACGAGAGGGTCGGCGGCGGGGCTGCGCTCAGACCGGACGAAGTAGTAGAAGAGCCGGACGCCATTGCCTTCGTCCACCTCCACGTACCTTCGTATGATCAAATTCAACAATCAATAATCAGTTTTGAACTCAGTATCCGTGGTTCTACACATATCGGACGAACGAGCCGGGCTCAGTTGAGCACCCTGTTTGGAGATGGAAGGGGAGGGGCCCGTCGAAACCAGGGAGACGGGTGACGACCCTGCTGCTATTGCTCTGCTCCATCAGTACTCCGGAGGAGGAAGACGAAGATGACGTGGAGGATAGGCGGCAGAGGAGGACGAACGCCACCACCATCCACCGCCAGACCACTCCGGAGCTCGGCGTCTTCGGCGGCGTCATTGCGGTGGCTGATCCGGACGGAGACGAGCTAGGCCAACTGGTGGATGTCACAGCTAGCCCTATAGCAATAGCAAGCAAGCTTACTCTTTTCTACCAGCTAGCGTTTGTGTCTATGCTTCTCTACGTCTCTTTGTCCGTGTCTGTGCTAGCTTGCGTGTGCCGCTTCGCCTGACGGACTCCTCCTAGACGGCTAGACCTAGCTCGATCGCCGAGCATTTTCCATGGCCATGGCGTTCGTGCCTGGACTTTCTGCTTATAGCTTCCGCAAGCTAGCTGCTCCTGTCGCTGCTGCTGTTTTGTGTTGCTTGGGTGAAGAAGCTACTTATCCTGCAGTCCGGCCAGTTCAGTTTTATTTATTCTTGTCAACATTTAGCGTGCTGAATTAACAAAGTTTCCTGTCAATATTAGGACAAGGCAGATGAAGCACGTTCCGTTAAAGAACACTCCAAACCAGCTGCTCCCTCCGTTTCAAAATATAAACACTTCTAGTTCTGATCAAAGTATAACCTTTTAAACTTTAACCATTAATAAAAGATAATTTATGTTTTATCATATAGAAATTGTGTTACTAGATTCATCATAAAATAATTTTTAAAATATGTAACTATATATATTAAAAATTGTCTAATTTTCTAAATATTATTAGTTAAAATTAAAAAAATTTGACATTAACCAAATTTAGAAATGCTTATATTTTAGATAGGAGTTCATATTCGTTGGAACGTTTTCGTCTTCTCCGTGCCATCCAGTTAGAAGAGCTACGGGCGTAGTAACTTGCACTGTCTGCTTGCGTGGTGATAACATTGACTAAATGCTTTGTTGAGACCGATCCGCTACTTGCTGGTCAGATACGACATCGAAATTTCGTACTTATCAATTCATCCGTTGATTAATTAAATGGTTCACCAAACCTGGACGAGTACAAGTTTAGGGTATACTAATTGGATCCCAAATCTTCATATTCATGGATAGTAGTACTAGGGAAAAAAGATAAAAGTTTCAATGTGCAACATGAGTAGTAGGTGATCACATGCGGCGCGGGGGGGGGGGGGGGGGGGGGATAATGCCGCGTGAAAAATAACTTAACGCTAGTACATCAAAATGATGACATGCTGTTTGAAAAAATTGCATGCAAGAAATCGTGGAAAGGGAAACATTTATAATAAGTTAGCTCATGCTCAAAATCAACCATATGCAATTTTGCTCACATATGATTGACAAGGAATACTGATTTTTTTTAAAAAAAATAAAGACCAAAGGGATACTAGCAATTTTAACTTAATGTCAGTACAATAATTTTTAGCCATCTCATGAGTAAAATTAGTAATTTTGTAATAGTCCAATTAGTATACCCTAAACATGTATACCCTAATCTTATTTCACAAATTTATGGTAAAGGTGGATGTTTGAAAATTTAGAATGATACTTATTTTGGGATGGAGGGAGTAAACACGTTCACCCATTCCCTTTCTTAAATGAAAAAACTCATCCTTTTCCAGTTAAATTCTCTCCCACCGAATTTATGTTACAAATATAGCATCAAGAATCGAGAAAGTAGTATTACATAAATCGATGCTCTACTGAATTCGACCCTATTAATTAATTTCATTTTATTTTCTGACAGTATACTAGCTAGGTGATATGCACTTAAAACTGTGTTTAATCAAGTCCCAGCTGTAGGATTGGCCGGCCTCCGAATTCATCAGAGCTGGCCAGCCGGTGATGTCCATCGATCCAGCATGGCCAGGCACTCCTTGGGTCTGTACTCCGGAGCTGTGTGGCCTCCGCCCTATTATAGTATACGGGTGAATAACAGATAAGTTTAACAAAATTCAAACTTTATATATATGCCCTACATATATAAACAAGGATATTTCAGTATATACATACCTTTACAGTGGCGAAAGTGAGGTTGTGGGCATAAGTTCTTGTGAATCTATGCATATAGAAAAACAAAATTGATCGACGAGAAACATTTAAAATTTGAACTTGTTAATTAAATTTCTGAAATGCTGGTAAGAAGAGAAAACTGACTGACCCTGCTACTTGGCGGTTGGCGAACCATGGCCTCCAGTCGCTGACGATGGGGTAGCCGATCGACCTGATCCACTCTTGCGTGCCAACAAAGGTCATGTCCAGGTCATGGTCGCCGCTGCCAACCATGATCGATCAAGTGAATTTCTTTTGTTTGCACTGGTCTTTCAAATATGTTTTCGGAGCACTAGCAGATCGATAATCGGATTAATAGCAACGGCAAATTAATGGCCTTACTTGTAGACCAGGGCCCTGTAACCTGCCTTGGTGAGGTTGACGTGGTACGGGATGACGGTGGTGAGGTCGTGCCTGAAGTGTGTGAGCATGGTGCACCGGCTCCACGACCCGATGGACCCCTCGTGGATGCCGAGCGTCGCCCTCACCTCCGGGTCGTCGGCCCAGATGTACGACAGCCTGTACCCGTTGTCCCTGCACTCGACGGGGAGTTGGAGCCTCCCCCCGCCCACGGTGGAGAAGAAGTCCGGGTGGTCGACGTCGTCCCGCACCAGCATGGACCGTCTACCACCTTCACCGCCGTACCCCTGGAAGATGCTGACGCCCGGCGCGCGCACAGCGGCGCCGCAGAAGGGCTCGAGGATGTGCACCGGGTTGACGGCGAAGGTGACGAGGTTGATGGCCGTGAGCGCGTTCGCGCAGCGCGCGTTGCTCGGGTCGGGCGTCCGGTAGAAGTCGTCGCCGCAAGCCGCGCGCGCCGCCTCGTAGAGCTCGTCGGAGATGAGCCCCATCCCGTGCATGAACGGCACCTTGCCGCCCGAGTCGTACCGGTCGTCCGTCGCCGCGTTGCCGACCATGTAGCCCGCCAGGTTCAGCCTCGGGTTCTGGTGGTTATTGGTGTTGGTGGCGATGTCCAACGCCGTCACCGGGACCGTGTAGCCGGAGTAGGAGTCCCCGCCGATGTAGATCGGGTTGGACGCGAACTCCGGGCGCTCCGCCAGCCACTTGCGGAGGAACGCGTGGAGCTGCCGCCCGGTCCCCGTCAGGCTGACGTTGTAGCCGGCCTCCTCGACCGAGTAGGAGAAGCCCGTGCCGATCGGCGCGTCCAGGAAGATCACGTTGCTCACCTACAAAGTCGGTCCATTATTTTGCATATTCATCCATGGTCAGTATGTTTGTTCTTCTTGAATCGCTGCAGTAAGATGACATGTTGTGATCGGTTGGGAGTACGCACCTTGGTCCAAGAATCCTCGAAGTAGACCAAACGTGGGAACCCTTCCGTGTACCCCGCCACGTCGAACTTGAGAGGGCCTGATGAGACACATAACTACTTCGTGATACTGTCACAAATAAGTCAAGACTTTGCACGTACCGGTGCGCCGAAGCAATCTACGCGGTTTTACGTAAGTAATCCATCTGATTTTAAAATATTGATACTGTTGAATTTTAATATCAACTTTAATCATTTATTTTATTAAAAAAATTGTTCAAATGTGTAAAATTATTAGTTGTGATTTAAACTTCACTAATAATAAATCAAACAATAACAAAATTTTATATATTTGAACAATTTTTTTAATAAGACAAAGTAACAGTGTCAATAATTTAAAATCAGAGAGAATACTTTTTTAATAGTAATCGGGGACCTTAAATTGATGATGATGTGTTGTAGAAGTAAAAAATAGCATCCCTTTGGAGTCATTTTATTGTATTTTATACTCCCTCGATCCAAATAGAAGTATTTTTCAGGTTCGGTGAAAGTAAAATAATTTCAACTGATCTGATCATCAATAGAGGAAAAGTATAATGTTTAGGTGAGAGCCCATGTTGACTATCATTAGATCAGATCAAGTACAAACGCTGTTGTTAAATTCATTGCAACAAATATCCTCTTGATCTTTGAAGTAAGTAATTTAATGAGATATTATTAAGTCAAAGTTTGACTTTGTCCAAATCAAAAAATGATTATTATATTCATGGACAAAAAAAGAGTATTATGAAATTATCACTGAAGCTAGCTATAGGCTAAATGTTTAGTGCCAGACATCATCCTAGGGAGGAATCAACGGGTGGTCCTGAACCAGAGATAACACAAGGGAATGGAAGATCCTTGAGGCCAACAGGCGATCAGAAGGTTCCGTCCCTCGGTAGCTGTCAAGGAGAAGGGAGAAAAGAGCTGGAAAACGAAGCAAGCTAGCGTAGAGCATTGTAGTAGCAGTCGGGCCGTGCCGTGCTATAACAAATTAAGTTTTGACAACGACCTTGTCGTCACGGCCGTCGTCACGCGTCTTGTCGCGTCCTGGCACCGCACCGATCGATATGTGCTCCTGTGTAGTACTATGATGCTACGCTGGACCGTTTCCTTCCTATGTTGGGAGGGTAGATTGGCTACCACAATCGCGGCTGCGCCTTCCGTCGACGTCGGCGAGATAAGCCACTGATCGCGTCGTGAACCTCATCTTTCTGGATTTTTTTTTTTTAGCATCGTCGCTGTTCTAAAATTATTATCATTGATTAGTTCAAACCAGCGAATAATTATGGAATAATTGTGGAACGGAGAGTACATACTACTCCCTACGTGACTTCAGACATCAACTTTGATCATTTATTTTATTTAAAAAAATTTGATGAATATTATATATTTTGTTGTAATTTACTTTATTATTAAATTAGTTAAAACTATAAATTATAATTTTACACATTTAAATTAATTTTTTAATAAAACGAATGGTTAAAGTTAATGTTTAAAGTGAACGGTGTCAATAATTTAGAAAAACAGAGAGAGCATGTGGTTGCTTCACTTTTCATGTTCCTAGGAGTATCTAGCACGACTGCACGAGCAGTGCGTAAATGATCTTGTTATTGATGTTAACTCTAAGCAGTACTGTATAGACTGCTGCCAAACAGATGGTTGTGCAAGCCGGCCATGGCCATGCTTATGAATTGGTGAGGCTGGTTGAGCTGCCTGCTACTTGCTAGGCTATCTCTTGGCGAAGAAGACAAGACTAGATTTACAAGGCTGGAAGGCGTACTGACCGATCTCGAAGAGCAGGCCGGAGAGCGCGGAGCATCCTGGCCCGCCGGTGATCCAGAGGATGAGGGGGTCCTCCGCCGGGTTCCGCTCCGACTCGATGAAGTAGTAGAAGAGGCGTGCGCCGTGCTCCTCGTCCACCTCAACGTACCTGCATGCGGCGCCATATTATCCATGTGACGAGCGAGACCCAAATTAGCTCAAGAAACGAAGAACACGCAGCAGCTTGTTAATTACCCGGTCTCGAGGTGGAAGGGCAGAGGGCCTTCGAACCCCTTGATGTGCGTGATCACATTCCGCTGCGCCTCCGCCGCCGCCGCGCAGCAGCAGCCCGCGACGAGAAGGAGGAGCAGCCCCGAGAGGACGACGAGCGGCGCCGAGCGGTGGTGGTGGCCGCCCGAGGCGCCAGGGGAAGACGAATGGCGCAACATGGCTGCCGCTGCACTACCGCTGACTGCCTCCCTCGGCTCTGTCTATATATATATATATATATATATATATATATTTCCTGTTTCTTTCCCCGTCACACTGCCTTTCACCTACACGCTGTGCTCAGAGTAGTATATATGTAGAGTGCAGGTGTAGCTTAATTTACCGGAGCTCCCTTTCGATGAATATCTGGGGACGACTTCTCCCTGGTCCCAAAGTCGACGAGACGTCGATACAACGGAGTATAACAGTGCACGTCGTTACAATTATTGAAACCTTTCATTCAACTCAGTCCGCGTGCTCGACGATTCCAAAGAGAGATATATCGATTCTACGCATAGGGAAATTCGATTTGGAATTTCCCTTTGAGAAAACGAATCCTTCTAGAACCGAACGAAGCGTCCCAAGACAAAACTGCCGTTCTGGGGTTTTCCTTCCCTTCCTAGGCGGCGTGACAGCGGCTGCTTCTGCATCTTGTTCCCGTGCGTCGTGATCGACATGGACCAGCCACTGTGCGCATCGGTGAATCGGTGATGAAGGTCAAGCTAAGCGCTAGAGTCTACACAGAAGCTAGCAACGTGATCGAGACGGACCAGTCACTGTATAAGGAGGGAAGGAAGGAAGGGAGGGAGGAAGAAGGGAAACTGGCGACTGGTTCCTGCATGTGCGGTCATGAGTGCGTAAGCCATCCGACGAGTAGACGTCGCGGGCTGGCGGTGGCGTTCGTCGTCGGAGAAATCGAGCCGGGGGTGTGCCTGCGTGCGCGCGTAGGAACGAAACAAGTTTCGACGGGAGCGTCGACGTCGAGGACAGCGACGGGCTCATGTCGTCTGCCTAGCAGCTGGCGTATGTGAGGAATCCACCGGGCCGCCGGCTAAGCTTTCATCTCCTTCCTCTTGGTTTAATCTCGATCTCATCAGGCCTTGTTGTACTATGTAGTTGACACCAGAATGTCGATGCAGATGCAGAAAGAGCAGAGAAATGATCGTGTCGAAAACGATCGAGCTAATGAACAGGTAATTGCGTTGTGGTCTTGTGGCGCACCCCGTTTCTGAAATGCACTGTGATACACGTATCAGTCTCTAAATCAGTAGCTGATACGCACGACACAACAAAATATATATCGAAAACATACTTCGAAAGAAAAAACTAATCTAAGACAAGGCTTTTAATAGCCACACCACGAGTATCTCTACGATCCTACACCGGTTGACCAACTAACAGCAGAGCAAGCAGCAAAACTTCAGGGCCCAAATTCACAAGCAGACTTGAAAGGCAGAACAAAACCAGCACAACACCTACGTGATCCTCACTGTGTAAAACCATAAATACAGGCGGATGAGTACATAAGGTACTAAGCAAGCTCTAACACTAAGCAAAGGTATAAATATAGATGCATATTGGTTGTAGCAAGAATGAAACAGCAAGGTTCATATTGCTAAAAAACCAGTTTTATGTAAGATTCACTACAGAAGATTTAAAAAAAAAAGTGAAAGCATTTATTATCCATATTTTAATAAGTTAGACATGGGGAAGTAAAATTCGCTCCCGCTAGATCCTAAGTTTTAACTGGAAGGGACTCCACGATCCTCTTTAGACACTTTTCAAAACACGGGTAGCTACACCCACTCACATATCAAAGCAGTATAGAAAATATAATCGTAGGGCGCCCGAACAGTAGCATGTCAATACCGTGACAACGGCTTGTTCGAAAGGATTTTTAACTCTGCAGAGGTTGTATACTGTATCCACAAGTTATGCTACTTCTGATCATTAGAGTTGCATAACGCTTATCCCACATCTACGTAGTTTTCCGCAGATTCCACCTAAGGTGCAAACAGAGGTCATCCCTCGGGGTTTCCCAGGCCGTCGATGACGCGTCGGTACATTCCCAAAGCCGGGTCGTGAATATCCATCGCATTCCCCTCCAACCTCGGGTATTACCAAACCAGAGGCTATATCCACAGGCTTACGCTCTCGTGACGTGGAAAATTACCGTCGAATGGCAGACAGCGAGTTATCTCACGCTCTTCTCCTGTTCCCTTGTGTCTTCACTATCGACCCTCCAGTGGTTCGATATGAAAAGAATATGTAGAGGGAATAAGTCATGCCCAAAATGTACAGGTTCTATGGTTGCACGGGAATTACCAAGTCGAGGGCTAACGAACAGGTCCTTTTATGGCAGGGGTGGCGGTCTCGTCCACGGCAGGTGGACCATAGCGAAGCCTACACACCTATCACCATCACCTCAGGTGAGCCTCACCTCACGGCCAGAAACATCCCCTCTTCACCTAGCATCAGTTGTTCTAATCCCGCCCCCTTTTATTTGTACTCACACCACCAAACCCTTTCAACTCATTTTGCAAATTAATGGTATATGGTGCGACAGTGCGAAGCGCCGTAAATGGGTTCTAAGCAGATCTAGTGCAAGGTAATATCCGTTTCGTAAAACTATCTAGGAACGGAATCTCTATGGCTATCAAGAACATTTCGTCAATGGTTTTCAAAGAAGGTATTCATATCTATACAGCAAGTTACTGACATAAATATAAATATCTAAGAACAAGTAGGATTATGACTAATATAATGTTTCAAACCAAAATATTATGCATAGCAAAATAAATAAACACTATAGGAGCATTAGCAAAATATAGATTTTAATATGAGGTTAGAGCTTGCCTACAAATTCCTTAATCTTCAAGCTTGAGGTTGGAGGCTTCTTCTTTAAGATCTCAATCTTCGGTCTCTTGCTTCACGTCCAATCTACGAGCTTCTCCTCATATGTAGATCTTTTGGTTCCGCTTGAGGTTTGACTCTTTCTTACACTTAACGTTATCTACGCCAAGGAAAAGCCTAATAAAACTACTGCGAAAGAGAGAAAACTCAAGAAGGAGCGATAGAATCAAAAGAATTTCAACTAAGAATCAGATAACACCGCAAAAAAAACATAGAGCAAGTCATATATATTGCGGTGCCTATTGACTTAAAGTAAGGTTCTGTGAAAGGTTAACATGCATTCTCGCTAGTATGAGCGGGAACACGGTGTGTAGCTTATGTCATTTTATGCATACCTTAATTTAGGGCTATTAACTAAATAATCATATCGTTTGTGCTAATAGATGGCACGTGCGCTAGTGTATACCAATATATTGCACGGGCTTTCTAGTGAATATTTCTTGATTCTACTATATAATTGAACTCCTACACTAATAAATGGCATTAACTGTGACGTGGTGATGGGCATATTGCTACTGTTAGTTATTTAGTTTATACCTATATGAATGTACTACTTTAGGTGCTTAATAGTTAATTACCTAACTTATTTTATATAATTAAATTACTAAAATAGACAAGTGACACAAGCACTAAAAGGTGCCCTTACATGGGTGACTGCATGGTAGGTTGCTTATGGGCTGCTAACTAAAGTGTTTACTTACTTCCTAGTATTTAGTTATTAGTGTTTAACTATTAATTCTATAATTCTAATTTTAAGTTAGATTATTTAGTGCTAACATAGGTGCGCATACTAATGTGTGCTAAATAATGAGGTTATGCTATGCTGTGGCGTGTACTAGCTAGTATAAATCTATGTTTAGAATGCATCATAGTTAAAAAGAAAAAACACGATTAAACTCAGCGAAGAACTTACTAATAAAGCAAACCAGCAAGAGTGGATGTTTGCTGAGGTTTGGATGATTCGATGTGGTGGAGCTCGAGACAATGGTTCCAATGGCACCAAGATCACTGAGAACTTAAGTTAAGGTGTAGCGGTGGTGAGACGAACAAGGTATTCACGATGAGAAATAGAAAATTCCCCTCACGAACACGCTACTTAGCATGTGTCCACAGTTGACGGGTGTGTGTAGGCGTGAAACAGGGGACAAACCTCGTGGAGATGTTGCCAGCTGGTCTGTGACCGAAAACTGGCAAAGGCTGCATGGACACATGGCTTGGCCTGTGTCCACGGCCTTTGGACACCTGCGTGTCCAGAATCGAGAAAAAAAATCCTGTGGACACGTGGTTCGGCCTGTGTCCACAGCCCCTGAACACATAGGTGCCCAGAATCGAGGATTTCTCCGTGGACACAGAGTTCTGTGATGTGTTCGTAGACACATAAACATGTGAGCTGTGATCGTGTCCGTGGACACATGGACTGTGACCGTGTCCGTGGACACGTGAAAGTGAAAGTTTGGGGTTTTGTGAAAGTTCAAGGATTCGTGGATACGGGAGAATGAAAGTTCGGGGTTTTGTGAAAGTTCGGGGATTCGTGGACACGTGAGAGCGGAAGTTCGGAGTTTTGTGAAAGTTCGAGGATTCGTGAACATGTGAAAGTTCGGGGTTTCCGTAGACACGGGAAAGTTCGGGGTTTCCGTGGACACGGGAAAGTTCGGGGTTTTTCGTGGACACGGGAAAGTTCGGGGTTTTCGTGGACACGGGGAAAGTTCGGGGTTTCTGTGGACACGGGAAAGTTCAGGGTTTTCGTGGGCGCGTGAGATCGTGACGTGTCCGCAGACACTGGAAAACCGTGACGTGTCCGTGGACACGGGGACACGAGAGAACTGTGATCATGTCCGTAGACACGTGGATACGTGAAATCATGACGTGTCCGTGGACACGTGGACACGGGAACTGTGATCGTGTCCGTGGACACGTGAGAATATCAGTGTTCGTGTCTGTGTCCGTGACTAGGTCTGTGGCCAGGTCCATGTTCGTGGATACATGAACCATAGTGTGCTCGTGAGTGGGGACACTTGAAATCACACAGCCCACTGGGCATAGGCTAGAGCCTGCGCTTCCTCTCTCTGCGCGTGTGTATATGGCGTAGCGCTACGTAGTGCCTTGCTCGAGCTTTGTCGGTAATGGTCGAGAGTCGCAGCGTCGCAAGACTTAGCTCAGTGGTGAGGCCGATGTAGAGCTCGCCATTGCTGACAGCGAGTCAGTCGGCAGCAGACTGCGAGTCAGTCGGCAGCAGTGTCTTTGGAGGGTGGCACATGCCATCCTAAACGCATGAGAGCAAGGATCTAAACGGGATTACTAGGAGTTTTACATGCCTATTTGCAAAAGCGAGAAGCTCTGGGTTCATGTGTAGATGTGCTGGACCTAGGGCCTTATGTGTAAACATGGGTAGACCTAATTTGTAATAAGAACGAAGATCGTGAGGGTTTGTGTAAGAATTATTGAACCTAATACTTTATGCGCAAATTTGAGGGGCTTCTCTGTAAAAAGAACATTACCAAGAAGTCCCCTATTTCCCCCCTAATTGATTTGGGGCCCCCGTCCTTGTCTTGAGGTTACCGATCAGGGACCTATCCACAGCTTCGCCGTGGACTGGCCGGCCAGAGGGGCTGGGGCTTCGGCGGAGGAGCTAGACGGCGTCGCGGTGGAGCTCGTCAAGGGTTCAAAGGAGCTGGGGAGGCGCTGTCCTAAGCCGGCAACATTAGGAGGCGGCGCGTCCCGGTGGTGCGCGACGGTGCTCGGCTCCGTCCGCATTTCACACAAATCGGCCGGGCTCAGAGGAAGAAGAGGCCATGGAGATGGTGCACTCAACGCCGGGAGGGGAGCAGCTCGCCGGAGGGCACGAATTTACGGCGGTGCTCGGTGATGGGGGTGGTCGGCAGCGAAGGAGGTGAGGACGGTTGAACCCGATTCGATACAAGGGAGGGGGTGGTATGTGGTCCCAGAAGAGTGAGAGAGATAGGGATGTCGTGCGCGCGACGCGTGGTAGGGCGCGTGGCGCCGCGCGTGCTGGTGTGCTGGCTAAGCGGCGCGAGGAAGAAGACAACGCTGACGAGTGGGACCCACGGTTTCTTTGTATTTTTCTGATTTTTTGGAATTTCAGCAGTCCTTAAAAAGGTCAACTTGCTGAGCTCTGATAAACATAACATTTTGCAGGGTTGAAGTACCTTTTAAGATGAACAACTTTTGTTTTAAGATTATTTTCAAATTCTGAATAGATTTTATTCTATGAAATTCGGAGGATAAATGACTATTTGAACAGAGTAACTTAATTTGAATAAAGTAAACAAGTTTCAAGAGAATTAAGCGGGTTTGGAATTCAAGGAATTCGATAGGCTCAAATTTCAAGATTTGAGTTCAAAAGAGTTGAATGAATTTTAATTTTAGAGAAATTTGTCGGATTTAGAATTTAAACAATTAAAATAAGTTTGAAATTCAAAAAAACACAAGAAAGTAAACGGAAAGAAAAAGAAAAACAAAAAGGGGTCAAACAGTCGATACACTTTCAAATTTTAGTATTTTGAAAATTTCTAATTTAGCTAAGTTTTAATTTAGTGAGGTTTTTGTCTTTTGGAATAGGAAAGAAAAGAAAAGGTGAGAAGTGAAAAAAAAAATGTTAAAGTGAAAGTTAGAATTTTTTTTTTGAATTACGCATTTTTAAACCTGGATGCCACAGGTCTTGTGGATGGCGACGTGCACGGACATTAGGAGGATAGGATAGGACGTGTTCGGCTGGTTCCCGTCAAAGTCGTATATAAGTGCTATAATAACACTGAAGATCTGTATGATCTATGAGTTTGTTTCCCACACGGCAGAAACTACCCAGCAGCGGCCTCTCTAGGCAGGCATTGACGAACGGTGGTCTATCTCGATCCCACAGAATGTTGGTGTCAGAGACTCAGATAGAACTTGATAAGTCAATCCCTTCCACTCCTGCTTCATGTTTCTGGAAGCCCCCCCCCCCCCCCCCCCCCAACCCCCACACCCGTCATCAGGAAATTAATTCGAGTGCAACGCCAAGAGTCTCCCGAATGAATCAAAAGGGGAATAGTGACTCCCACTTGGAACCAGGATCCTCGTCAATCGCTCACCGATGTGTGACCACGCATGTCGCCTAGCCCATGTGTCATCAGTGACGATTACACGAGCAGACGTACGTAGACTCACTTGACTGCCGAGGAACCCGATCTATCGATCCTATGTAATGTCTTACCTGTCATTTTATCAGCGAGCATGATTAAAAAACAGTATATATGCATCCATCGTGTATATATGTAAGTATAAATTAAGAGTAAATTTTATAAAATTATAACTAGTTTGTTAAAAACAAAACTATAGATTTAACACAAAGTTTCACAAAATTACAGATAACCACAACACCTGATCAATTATCATAGAAAAGAAAATCAGCTCTCAAATGAACAAGGCAAATCGCCCATGAGACTAGGAGAAGAAGAAACCAAAGTTGGGACATCTGTAGCCTCTCAAATCTCTTGACACAGGGCATCATACAACAATCAAGCCCAATAGCGCACTTAATCTGAGCAGTCCAGCCCAGTTAGCCAACCAAGCGACCATCAATTTCTATTCTAAATCGTTTAACAAAATACATGAAGCCCATTGAGATGACAGACGAAACTTTTGATTTTTTTAGATTACTGCTGTTTTCTAAATTAAAAAAATTATATAACTACGGTTAACCTCACTAGCTATTTCTCAAAATCGCAACAATTCTAGGTAACCAATTGCACAAAAATAGCGGTTATACCAATCCACTTTTGGTGTTGGGGTTTACGGATTTTTCGCCAACCCTTAATGGTGATAATAGTATGCCTGCCGTATGCCAATTTAAACCATTCATTACATAATGGTTGCGAGCACAACAATGAGCTTCGCACCCTACCGAAGTGTAAAAAAAAAAAAAAAAACCAGGACTATGATAAAATTATGAAACTACACGCACGTGGAGAAAGAGCAAGAAAGCTTGCGATGGGAGGAGGAAGCCTGCTACAGTGCTATGAAAATATCAAGACAATAATGTGGCCCCAACGGAGACAGGTTTGTGGTTGTGGTAGTTGTCGTGTGTGGTCTAGATGGATGGAGCCTGGAGGCGTGTTGATATCTCTGAAAATGTAGTGTTGTCTAGCAGTGGTACAGTGCAGTATCTCTTTCGTCGATATCGACCTGCATCTGCACCCAGCCATATCAAATCGATTGAGCAGTCTTTAGGCGAACGGGACATCACCAAACGCGCTCAAAAGGACCCTTGCATTCAGATGATTACTGCTCCCTCGTTTCAAAATGTGTTTTTTTTCCTAATTTTCAAACATCTATTTTTTTATCGTTCGTCTTCTTCAAAAATTTTGTAAAAATATTATTTATTTTATTATAAAATAATTTATTATTAAAAGTATTTTAACTTTGTCTTGTTTATTTTTTATTTTTGTAAATATTTTTTGAATAAAATGAATGGTTACTTCGATTTTAAAAAGTCAAAAATATCACTTTATCATAACGGAGTGAGCA
Organism: Zoysia matrella; assembly: GCA_001602295.1. Lineage (NCBI taxonomy): Eukaryota > Viridiplantae > Streptophyta > Magnoliopsida > Poales > Poaceae > Zoysia > Zoysia matrella. Next base: position 53,377 of record BCLG01002049.1, read on the forward strand.
GACTCCTACGAGAAAACATGTCGTCTAGGTGCGTCGAAATAATAGTATCCAAGAGTCTTTGAAGTGCACAGGGCTACCATGGAAGCGGACGACGAGGAGCGTTCTCTGCTTCGTGATCACAGTCGACCTCCTGATTCGGTGTTGGAATTCTTCCCAATTTTATCTCTTATTCACGTGCTTGCACTTGATCGATTTCTGTTGAAATAGTCCGTCGCCTTTTTTTTTATTTTTTCTATGCGTATGTTGCTGCCATCCAAGAAATGCTTGAATATACTACTCACAATGTAGGCGGCGAGGCCATCGGCTCAAGCTGATTCGAACACGCATGGATCTCCCGCCGGCGGCTGCAGGGCGTGCCTCTTTATCATGGCCACCGAACTTAGCGAGTGTCTGGCCTTCGCCGGGATCGCGAGGAACCTGGTGACGTACCTCACCGACGAGCTCCACGAGAGCAATGTGGCCGCCGCGGCGGACTACTCGACGTGGGCGGGCACGTGCTTCCTCACGCCGCTCGCCGGGGCCGTTCTGGCAGACTCGTACTGGGGACGGTACAAGACGATCGCCGTCTTCCTGTCCGTCTACACACTGGTAACAACCGATAGAGAACATGCATGCTATCCGCTCAGATGAATCCCTCAGATCTTCTGTACTGTTATCCGTTCGACGTCGTGACAGGGGATGAGCGCTCTGGTCCTCTCGGCGTCGCTCCCAGCCGTCGTCCTGTCCGTGGGCGCCCGTCGCGCCGTGGCGTTCGCGGGGCTCTACCTGGTCGCCCTCGGCGTCGGAGGCATCAAGCCGTGCGTGTCGCCCTTCGGCGCCGAGCAGTTCGACGACGCCGAGCCAGGGGAGAAGGACGGCAAGGCGTCCTTCTTCAATTGGTACTTCTTCTGCGTCAACATCGGCGCGCTGCTCGCGACCACCGTGCTGGTGTGGGTGCAGGACCGGGTTAGCTGGCGGCTCGGCTTCGGCATCCCGACGGCCGTCATGGCCGTCGCGCTGGCCATGTTTGTCGGCAGCAAGAGGCTGTACAGGGTCAAGCCGGCTCAGAATGACCCTCGTGAGGCGAGTCCCCTCGCTGTCGTCTGTCAGGTGGTCGTCGCCGCGGTCCGGAACCGGGATGTCGAGTTCCCTGCAGACGACTACTCCTCCCACTTGCATGATGATCTCCCGTCTGGTCACAAGTACAAGCTCGAGCACACGGATGAGTTCAGGTTCTTGGACAAAGCCGCCGCCGTTATCGCGCCGCCGGGAGTAGCCGCGGCGGAGGAGGCTGCAGCAGTAAGCCCGTGGATGCTCTGCACGGTGACGCAGGTGGAGGAAGTGAAGATGCTGCTGCGGCTGTGCGCCGTCTGGCCCACCGTCGTCTTCTTCTTCGCGGTGACCACCCAGGCGTCCTCCACTTTCCTGGAGCAGGGCGCGGCGATGGACACCCGCATCGGCCCGTTCACCGTCCTGCCCGCCACCCTCTCCTCCATCGAGATCGTCAGCATCCTGGTCTGCGTGCCCGCGTACGAGGCCGTCCTCCTGCCTCTCGCCCGCCGCGTCACGGGCAAGGAACGAGGCGTCACGATGCTGCAGCGGCTCGGCGTCGGCCTGGCTCTGGCCACGCTGACCATGGCGTATATGGCGCTGCTCGAGACGAAGCGGCTGAGATGCTCACCAGTGCCGGTGAGTATCGTCTGGCAGGCGCCGGCCTACTTCGTGCTGGGCGCGGCCGAGATGCTCACCAGCGCCGGCCTCATCGAGTTCTACTACGACCAGTCCCCGGACGCCATGAAGAGCCAGTGCACGGCCGTGTCGCTGGTCGCTGTGGCCGCGGGCAACTACCTCAACTCGGTCATCATCGCCGTGGTAGCGCGGGCGACCGCCTGGATTCCTGAAGACCTGAACCAAGGAAGACTAGATTGCTTCTTCTGGATGATGGCGATTCTCAGCAGCTTAAACATGATGGCCTTCGTGTGGTCTTCTATGAGATACAAGTACAGGGAAAAATGCTAATTCTCGCTCGGATTCACGTATATACTCCATGTGTGCAAAACACCAAACAAAACCGTGAAAAATGTATATGTGTACTCCACTGGTTTTAAGGTCGGTTTGGCTGGGCTCCTCTCCATCAGCTATATTTACTGTAGATACAGTAAAACACTGTTTATAAAAAACGTTTTTACCTGAGACGAACATGACACAAGTACGAGACCTTTTGCGGTTTGTACACTGTTGCAACACTGCAGTAACAGTGCGCTACAGTGCATAAGCACGATCCGCGTGTGCCCGGCCAAACGGTCTTGCACAGTTAATTTCAAACATCAACTTGATCATTAATTTTATTTAAAAAAATTATTGTGTGTAAATATTTTTAAATATAAAATAAATTATAACAAATGATCAGTGACTTAGTTGAAGTTTGAAGTCAACAATGTCAATTTTTAAAAAGCTATGAAAATGTATTTTAGAAACGATAACGATAAAGTTTGAAGTAAACTCTTTCTCATGCTCGTCTCTTGGGCGGCGGTTGGAGAAGGAAGCAGGCAGCGGCTCTGTTCTAAGCAACTCTATTCATGCAATTTTTGGTGACTGTAAAACGAACCATAAGCTAGTAAATGCAGTTTGTGTACCCATGTAAAACTAAAATATGCAGCTTTTAGAAAAGATATGAAAATTTGTTAAAATTTTATTCAGTTTTTATATATTTAAAATATTTAAGATGTGGCAACAAGTCATTTTCAGAAATAGACTTGATAAACCAGTTTCTATCAAGTCATTTTCGTTATAAGAATTCTAAAAATTGAATTTTTTTTGAAATTTTAAAAACTGATAAAACTGGTCGATAAACCGGTGTTGACACTAAAATGCGCCATTCCACATGATCATGCAACCGTGCAACGCCGATAGGCTGCTAGGGGATCTGTCAGTGAAAACTCAAAGTTTCGATTTTGCCAGATTTTTATCGGTACCTGGAAACTCGAGTTCGGGAAGGACCTGTCGAAGCAAGAGCTTCCTAGGTTGATCTAGACTCAGCAGGCTAGCTAGATCGCCTTCAAATGCCGGTGAGATGAGAGAAGGAAAGAAATTAAGTTTGGAAGAGAGTTAGGTTTTGGAGATCAAAAAGTAAAGGAACATTGGGTTTTGACAATTGGGGGTGCACTCAATCGAGAGTGAGCCTCTTTTTATATAGAAGAGGTGGTGTTATCCCTGTGGAAAACAAATTCCAAACAAATCGGCAATGAAATAAAAAATTATCCCTTTTTTAGAATGAACTGGACTTCCTGAATCCAAAATCAAAACTTCCAGTTTCGTCAGGGTCAAAATCTGGCAAACCGGAGCTTCTGATTTTGCATATTGTGAGCATATTTGAAATCCCATAACTTTCTCATCTGGGCTCCAAATTGCGTAATCCATATATCCATTTCAATCGTTTTTGTAAGACCCTCTTCCAGGAAGGAGAGTCCTTATGTCTCTCATACCAATCTCTGTACCGGTAGTTGGTGCACACATAAAAAACAAAGTGATATTATTACACATACGGGTCCGAAGTACTACATGCCTTCGAAAAGGTCTAGCAAACATAACTTATATTACAACCAACAAGTCAGTGCAGCGACTCTTATTCAAACATCACACCTACACGATGACTACTACTAAACCACAGGCAACACTCGAGCGAAGTGCGAGACTTCTAATCTTCATAATCGACGTCTTTCTCGTCGTCTTCATCCTTTGAGCAATAACAACAAGGAATGGGGTGAGTACAAAAGTACTTAGCAAACCCTAACGATATAGAGGGGCAAGGTATGCAAATGGTGGAACAAGGAAAGGCTTGAGGTTTAGCTTTTGTGAAAAGCAAGTTTTTATGCAGGGGCTTCCTAATGGAAAGATTTTTAAGCAAGATAGAAATCAATTTTTATCATCTTTTAAGTAGAGTGGACCTGAGGAAGGTTTTCACTCCTTCCAACAATTTTCAAATTTTAGTTAAGCACTAGCACGCATCCATGCAGGCCCTAAGCACACAGCCAACAGATTCCAAAACACGGGCATCTACGCCCACCCACACGCCAAGGACAACATACAAAACTAATAGTAGAGTACCCAAACAAGTAGCATATCAATACCGTGAGAACGGCCGATCCGAAAGGATTTTTATACTCTGCAAAGGTTGTACACTGGACCCATAGGTTATGCTTCTTCTGATCAATAGAGTTGCATAACGCTTATCTCACAACTACGTAGGCTTCCACAGATTCCACCCAAAATGCATCCAGAGGCTACCATCGAGGTTTCACCCTCTCGATGACGCGACGGTACATTCTCAGAGCCGGATCGTGGAGATTTATCACAGCCACATTTTTTCTTGGTCCCCTTCTCTACACTGGGTATTACCAAACCAGAGGTTATATCTGTGGGCTTACGGTCCCACGACGCGAGCAATTACATGGTCTAAAGCCCGTCAACGAGTTATCTCACACCTTGCTCCTGGCCTCTTGTGTCCTACCGACCTCCTAGTGGCTCAATATGGAATACCTACATAGCGGGGATAAGTCTCTCCTATCTGTCAAGTTTTGTGGTTGCACGAAATTGTTAAGTCGAGGACTAATGAACCGGTCCTAATATGGCAGAGATGGCGTGCTCATCTACGACAGGTGGACCAAACCGAAGACTATACATCTATCACCATCACCTCTTGTGAGCCTCACCCCACGACCAGAATCACCCATCTTCACCTATCACCAGCTGTACTAATCCCATCCCATTTTATTTTTACTCACACCATCAAATTCACTTTAACTCGTTTCGCAAATGTATTGTGTATGGTGTGGCGATGACTAGCATCGTAAGGGGGAAATCCTAAGCATTCTACTATCAAAGCAACTTTTTGTTCTTTAAAAGTATTTAAAGACATAAAACCTATGGTTAACAAGGGAGCATTATCAAACGGCTAACAATGTGGTAGTTTACATTAACTACAGCAACTAACTGATATCAATATAAAAACCTAGTAGCAAGTGGGCATAAAATTACACAAAGTTTTAACTACAATTTATGAAATGAATGCAAGCATTGGGCTCTATGGGTGTGGTAATGAAACATGGGTTCAATATGGTGCAAGGGGGGTGTTAGGACTTGCCTTCAACAGCATCCTCAGGCTCTTCTCCGTACTCGAGATCTCCTTCCTCTTCGGGCTCTTCTTCAGCTACAAACAAGAATCACCAAATAAGCCTACTAAAAGAAAAGCTACAAAACGCAAATAAAACAAGCACCAAACAGACACATGGAGTTTGGATAGCCTAGGATGGTAGGGTTCGTGATGACGGTTCTAACGGTTGGTTGATGGTTGTGATCGGAGCTAAGATGTGGCAGCAAAGTGGCCTACAAGGTGGCTGTGATGGACTGTGTGAAAAGCTGCGTGGACACATGGTTCGACCTGTGTCCATAACCCCTGGACACATAGGTGTCCAGAATCGGAGATTTCTCTGTGGACACATGAACTGTGCCGTGTCCGTGGAGACACAGACACGTGAAACCGTAATGTGTCCATGGACACGCGGAAATGTGAAACCGTGAGGTATCCGTGGACATGCGGACATGTGAAACTGTGACGTGTTCGAGGACACGCAAACTCGTGAAACTATGACGTGTCTGTGCACACGCGGACATGTGAAATCGTGACGTGTCCGTGGAGTGACGTCCGTGGACACGTGAAACAGGCCGGCCCAGTGAAGGTTTTGGCCCGCGCGAGAAAGTTTAAACTTTTCCTATTTTCTTGGATCAAGGTTAAGGAATTTCCAAACTCCACAAAACAAGCAAATAAACTCCAAAAGCAAAAAGCAAGAAAACAGGAAAAAAATCAAGCACTTGGCAAATTCAAATTTTAAATTTTGAAATTTTCTATTTTGCTATATTGTTTCTAGTTTAGTTTTAGTTTTGGAAAAAAATTTAAAAGGGCCTACAAAATTAGCTTCACAAATTAAAATTTTAAAAACTCCCATTTTTTTGGTTTAGGATTTTTGGGATGTGACAGTTTTGACGAGGGATACATCTTGAAATTTTCAAATCAGGAATTTGGCTTTCATATTCTTATCTTTTTAAGCATTTCTTTGTATCTTTAGCCAAAATCTTCAGAAACCTCACCCATAGCCTGCAAAATATGTCTAAAAGCACTTCTTAAAAAATAATCATCATTGGACAAAGATTAGATATTTTCTACAATATTTAGTTCTACCAAAACCATAACTTTTGGTTTGGCATTTCGAAATATCCGGTTTTGGTCCCTCCGGCAAAAACTGGATACTGCCATGAACAGAACTTTGACCACAAAGAGGATGCTCCTGGATACTCCGGCTAGGTGCCTGATGCTTCGGTGGAAACTTAGCCATTTTTGTTAACGCAAATATGCAAAAACCAAAACTTCTGATTTTTCCTGGGTGCTATTTTTTGTTGTCAACAACCAGTAATACCAAGGGCTAAACCGGTGGGTTTCAAACTTTAAAACATAAAAACCGAATAAATCTGATGATATCTTATATGTCCTTGCTGCGCTGTTTTACCGCATCAGAATACCCGTGGCCACCACTTTTTATGATTTTTGGAGAGCATGGTGAAGTGGCGGTTTTGCTATTTGAACTTGAGTTGAGGACGACTTCAAATCAAGTGGAGAAGGATGTTAAGATCACATACATACTCCCGTGGCCTTCACTGTTCATGATTTCAGGAGAGCATGATGGAGCGCGCGGTTTTGCAATCTGAACTTGAGTCACGACTCTAATTCAAGTGGAGAAGGATAATGTGGATATCGTACCTTTTGATGAGGACTTAAATGAAAATATTCACACACGATAGATTCAGACTGCAGAGCAGTACAAATTCGCAACAGAAGCCACGACTTCAGATGGAATTCAATTTGAGTGTTTAAGTACATTTAAAAAACTCATGAAATCTACTTTCGAATAGATCCAGCTCTATGATTATACCATATTAGAGTCAGCATCAATCATCATTTTAATACAAAAGTTGCTGCATCGCTCCAACTTGAGTCGTTAGGCCGTGTATCAAGTTGAGCCCATTAGAGGCGCGTCCTAAAGTTTGAGGAAGGATGACACCAGCACCCTCTGGTCGTCTTTCACCCTATTTAATGGTCCAACCACCACCAAGAACACTTAGGTTTTTTTGTTATAGTTTAGCTCTGTGCAAACTTTTTGATCTTTAGTTGTGTTCACCGACTACTTGTTAGACAGCTTTTGAGAATTTCACATTTGAGTGATTTCAAATCTGCTATCTTGTTCTTGCTTGTTATTTGATTGCTTGCACGAATCGAAGCTCGGGTTCAATTTGATCTTGCTATTCAGCGAGGTCTATAACCATTCAGAGTTGGTTCTGCGATTGCTAAAGCGCACGCAACCTGTTCATTTGTAGTCGGATCGTGAGGGTCGACTCCACCAAATCGATTGTTATCAGCTCAGTGAAAAATCGGGCACTCAAGTCCTATCAAGTGGTATCATCTTCTAGGTTGCTCGGTGAGATTTATCTCACCTAATTTGTAGTTTCATCCATATTCCTACTGTCCACATAAAAGCCATGAAAAATATTCCTAGTGTCCTAGAACTTTTGGCCTTTGCATCTTCTTTTTAGTATTTTGCTTTGTTGAGTTCGTGATGCATTGTGTCGGTTAGAGTTGCAGTTTTCAACCATATTTTACTTTCAATAATCGTAGCTTTCAACTTTTTATATTCAAAACGCAATCTTTTCTTTGGCAAAAATCTGGATGCAATCTGTAAAAGAAAGAAAGAAATAATGACAAATCAAGAAATTGCGATCTCACGGAATTAGGAAAGAATCAAGGAAAATCAGGAAATAATTCTCTAGAATCAGGGCACAATCCAATAAATCAATCTAGATCTGAGTTTGTTGGAAATAATAGATTCGGGTAACAGATTTTTTTTGCACAAGAAAACAGCCATACCTCTTCATCCGTTCTTTGTTAGAAAAGTTTGAGCACAATCTGGAAAGGTCAAAGTGTTATCTTTCCAATAGATCCAACCTTACCATAAAAGTCCACCCGAATGCGTTGTAATCACAAAAGAGCTCTGGAGTCTGCAATCTAAAATACAAATTCCGTTAATAATTTGAGACTAGTTGTTGCATACTACTTAAGGTAGAAACTTGTTGCTTTGTTGTACCCTGCCTTGCGTAGTCATTTAGCGTCTCTCCTAATACTTAATGTGAGAATCTTTCTATTGCTTGCGTCAAGTCACATTTTTCTTAGCGCACCATTTGTTATGTTTCAACCATGTTGTCGCAACCCGTACTAATATTTTGAGCACTTATTCAACATTGCATTTGCTGAATTGATTGTACTAACCCTTGCTACAAAGTGAAACTGTCCTAGCTCCATAGTTTTCTACAACAAACAGAGTTTGTGTCTTTGGCAATCGCTTCACCAATCTTCGTTAGTTGATATTGTTGGATGCACATCACCTCTGCTGGTTTGATAAGAACATGTAAGAATTTGGTTGAGCAGGCTTGAGGTAAACAAGTTGGACACAACCTAGCTCGTTGTCAATTTGTTTTGCTGTTTGCTAACCACGATAGGCACAATAAAGAAAAAAAGAGCTGGTGGTTTACACCCCCCACCAAAATGTGCAGATGCTTCAACATAAGGTAAATGATAATATTTTGCATGTCATCAGTTTGTAAATACCTTCTTTTGCTGGAAAATTTGATTCTCATGCAGGGAGCTGAATGTAGATAAAAAAAATTGATAAACATGATTTGTCTGAGAAAAAAAATATTTACATTGCCTCTAGTGTTTTGATAGAAAATGCTTTGCTTGAATAGAGATATATTTGTAGGCACAATAAAGTTCTAAAATCTTATAAAGACTTCAAATATCATTTAGAGATGTTTTTATTCCTACATATTATGTTGATCATTCTTACAAAATTAAATAACTTAAAGTAGGATAGTATGACTGTTAAAGAATACTTTCATGACTTTAAGGTTCGTGTCGGGTTTGGTGGCTTAAATGAATGTCGGGAACATACAATGAGTAAATTCACGAAGGGTCTCAGTTCTGAAATTCAAATTTTGCTCATCTCTAAAACTTACTACTCAATCTCGTACTTGTATTTTCTTGCTTGTAATGCTGAAAATCTAACTTTTATTGTCTATACTATCACAAATTTATGAAATGTATTGCTGACGTGCCTTGATCACAAGGAGAATTTTATAAAGAAGAGTTGTGTGACACTTTATATCTTACTTACAATAGCACAACTAGAAAGAGCGCATTCTTTTGTTTTTTGTCTTATGCCTAACATCTTGCAAGAGTGAGAATAAGGCTAAAATGGACGTTGAGCTAGTTGCTGAAATAATAGATAATGATACTTGTGTGGTGTCTACTATTTTCCAGGAGGGTATGAAAAATGGAACACACTGTGAGTTCCTCACCAAATCTCAATCCTCTCATGCTGCTTGTGCTAAACTGCAATTGCCCCTTGTTTATATCAGTATTTTGCAATGCTTAGTTGAGCCTCCAATGACTTATACTTTGTTTCATAATGCACATTTGTCATATGATTGCATCGGTCGATAAACTGATGAAACTGCACAACGAATTGGAAATTCTGACTGGTTTGCTATAGTATTTTGACCAAAAATTCATTCTAGTTTTGATTTTTCGATTTGGAGCAGTTTTTAACCAATTTTCACGGTTTTGTTAAATCAATTCCGACCTAAAACGGTTCAAATGAAAACAAAAACCTTGACAGTAGTACGGGCTTTCTGCACTCCTGCTAGTGTAACGACACTTAGAGGTGCCCCTTTGGATTACACTAAGGCTCTAGTTGTTTGAGATTATAATCTACTAGATTATATAATTTAAAGATTATAATCTATAAAGATAAACAAACAAGACAGCTTATTACCAGATTATTTTAATTTTATGTTTGGATTATTATAATTCAATAAGCTTATTATTAGGTGCTTATTTGAGATTATAGTCTTCAAGACCCACTATCTTTGTCAAGTTAAAAATAAGTTGAGTTGCCAAATAGACAAGTACAAATTATAATCTAGATTATAATCTTTAGATTATAATTCAAATTATAAAAAATTGAGATTATAATATAGATCATATAATCTAATAGGGAAAGAAACAGGGCCTGTTACGGAGTAAATCGAAAGCAGCCAAGAAAACTAAGCCACTTGGATTACACGTGGACGTGGCTGTTCTATTTTAATGGGTAGTGTTGGCTAGTTTAAATTTCTATTAATGAAAGTTAATACTTTAAAACTGGAGAAAGTTTTTTTATGCGAGTGACATCTACTAACGAATCTTACTTTAATTATACGTACAACTGATGTGATAGTACTAATAGATTGGTGTACAGGATGTTTAGATTTACTTATTCAAGGGGAATTCACAAGGGACATGCTATAATTAGTTGCCATACTAGTTTTTTTCAAAGTTTTTGTAAGGTTTATTTGTAGATGTAGCATTACTCTATTTTTATAAGCCCAAGTTGGTACTGCTTCTGTTTTTTAATTGATGTCGTCATTGACTTTTAAATTCAACTTTGATCATTCGTTTTATTAAAAAGATTGATAAATTTTATATATTTTGATATAATTTAATTTATCATTAGAGTTATTTGAATTACAACTTAAAATTTTACACCATTCGAGTAATTTTTTTAATAAAACGAATGATCAAAGTTGAATTTGAATAACATTTGAAATTAAAAAGTCCACAGGTTTTTCCTTTACACTGGTACCATTTCAACTATTTTTGACTTCTGGATATTAAATAAGTCCTGATTTCCAAATCAAGGGTATCCCCCAGCCCACAAAAGCATCTAGGAGACTGGAGATACTGGTGTCCCACGTTGCGGCGATTTTCTTAAAGACCCCCTTAGTTCCATTATAAAGTTTTACTTCTCCGTAATTAAAGAAAACATAGTACAATGATTTCTAATAAATTAAAGACCCTCTTCATTAGTATTACATTATAATGGTTTAGTAAAGAAAACATAAATCAATGCTTAATTCAAACCGACATGTGCCGTCCAATCTTGTCCCGTTAATCCTGATTCAGGTCAACGCACAAGAATCAAATAGCCAGATTAGTTGACGATGTAGCACTTCTTCCTGATCTCGCCTTGAGCACCGGTGAGCACGCCGACGTTGCCCATCTTGATCAGGGACTCACTGAAGTCCCTGAAAAACTCGTCATCAAACTTGCCGGAGGCAATGCGCCGGACATAAGCCCTTGTGGTGGCGTCAGTTAGGAGTGTGGCATCGGACTGGAAGAGCCCCCTCCGCTTGGCAACATGGCGGTAGTAGCTGGTGTCGAAGGTCTGTAGCTGCCCGAGTCCATCTCGAAAATCGTGGCGTCATTGACGCTCCTGCATTTCATCCTGAGCCTTCTCGCGTACTCGCTGTCGAGAGGATGGGTCGGCGGTGCCGCTGAAGCTGTAGAGCCGGTCGGCGTAGGACTTGCAGTGCGCCGTTCCCAGCGTGTGCGCGCCGGAGAGCACGACGAGGTCCTTGACGTCGAGGCCCTTGGACGCGAAGATCTTGGTGAGCAGCGGGACGTCTCCGTTGGCCGGAGGGAGCTCGTTGGCAGCCTCCGCGGCGCTGGACACCCTGCCGTCCCTCCTTCCCAGCGCGACAGGCCAGGACGGACCCTTGGCGAGGACGACGGCGTCGCGGGCCATTAGGGTGAGCACGTCGGCGCAGGAGACGGTGTTGGGGCACGCCGCCTCGACCTTGGCCTTCACCTTGTCGACGGAACCGAATCCCCGCAGGCTCCTGTTCGGGTCAGCGCCCATCTCTGCCAGGCTGCCGTTGGTGGAGTTGAGCTGCACGGACGCGTCGCAACCCTGGCGTCAGTCCACGGTGTTTGGTTATGGTTAGTACTCCCTCCGTTGTCAAATATAAATATTTTTAGGTTTAGTAAGTTAAACTTTTATTACTTTAATCATTAATAATATATAATTAATAATATTTTATTATATAAAAATTATATTTTTATTTATCATTAAATAAGTTTTTATAAAAAATATATTTTAATATTAAAAAATATTTAGTTTTTTAAATATTATTATTAGAAGTTAAAAAATTTTAACTTTATTTAAATCTAAAAATATTTATAATTTAAAATCGAGATAGTACTGCACCACTTATGAATGACAAATTAATTGGTTAGTGACCGCAGCCAATATGGAAAGTGAATGTGCGAAGATTGTAGTGCCACGAAAGAAATTAAGGAAAGCATTAGCTACTACTCACCCTAACAAAGCAGTCGTGGAAATGCAGCGTGAGGAGTGGGCCGGTGAGGCTCGGCGCAGCGGAGATGATCTTCTCCATTTCCTAGCGGACAATCGCCTCGACGTTTGGGCACGTCTTGCTGTAGTACCCGACATCGAGCTGAGCCGCTGCAAGCAGGGAGCTTCCCCCTGCGAGCAGCAGCAGAGCCATAGGTATCAGAAGCACTGCACAAGGTTTCATCGCCATGGATGGACCGATACCGTGCACGGTTCTCCAAAGATGATGAGATGATCAAGAATGGGATTATGATGGATGGGCCTTGATCGCAGTTTCCCGTATTTATACACGTACCGGTACTGGTGCCTGTTAGGCTGTTACGTGCAGTTGCGTAGGGTTCAGCGAGACAACTTGTAGGGTTGCGTGTAACGTACTGCATGTGCTAACCTCCGTCTCGACAGTCTCCACCATAACAAAAGCCACGTATGTTGGCAACGGCTGTGATTGAACTGGTCAAATACGGAGACAGAGGACATCATCAATGGCGATTCTGGGAAGGCCCAGTTCACGAAGTAACATAAGTGCCTACATTATGAATGCCCCTCGCTCCTAACCGCCAAGAAAACGGCTGTGGGAGCTGGGACGGCAATTATCCATGGCCGGCCAGCGCCATCATTGGGCGACCACGTATAGATTATGCACGAAGGGAATAACATCCCATGTGATTGGCTAACTATTTCGTATTATTTTCTGATTATATTTGAGACTGTAGCTCGATCGGCTGGTATTCTGTGTTGAACACATCTATAATATCTATATAATCATCTCCTCACTAAAAACTTAATGTCAATTGTCATGAAGCCACGTCACCTTAATAGTTTGAACCGTCCGATCAAAACACCCCCATCAATCGTCTCCGTTTATGATTTGCTCTGCCTGGACCGTGCCTCGCCCTCCGACCCGCCTCCCTGCCCCTACCCGCACCGCACCGTCTTCCCTGACGCAACACCTCCCCGCCTCTGCCCCTCCTACGACGCCCCACCTCCCTGCCTCTGCCTGCGCCGCGTGGGCTCCCGCAAGCCCCCGCCTCACCTCCTCTCCGCGCCCACCGCCTGCCCCTTCCTCACCGATGCACCGCCTCCCCTCTTCCTATTGCCATCGCCATGCTGCCTGGCCTGCCTCTCCGCCTCCCAGCACTCGCCTCCCCTCCACTCCTCGCCGCTGTGCTGCCCCCCTCCCCCATCCTCCCCTGCCCCAGCGCCACCCCTCTGCCCTCACCTTGCCACAGAAGCTCGCGGAGGTGCGTGAGGGAGTCGTACCCTTCGCTGGGGAGGCCTAGCTCCAGTGCTAACTGAGATTAGAAGCTTCCTCTTCATCTCTGTATCCCTCTGCAATAGCAAAAGATTACACGATGTTACTACTTTCATCCTATTAGCTCTTTTTTGTTTGCTCAATCATACTTTTAATAAAAAAATATATGAATATAATACATCACCCTTTACAATCTCTTTTTGGATACTCAGCAGGAGATCTAGCAGCAATACTACATTGTGACAGATAGCTCGATTTGCTTCCAACAACAGCAAAGGTCTCAAGAGCTTTTCTGACCCAGGATTTTTTTTCTTGAAGGGAAAGATCTGCACTCTTGATATTATACTGAACTATCTATATGTTCTATTTCTTTGATTGTTTCTACCAGATTAAATATTTCAGTGAAATTATCTCTATGCCCAGTGAATGTCCATATTTTTTTCCATTCGGTCTCCAATTAAGTTGATATAAATCGAAATTGAATTTACTCTGCATATTTATAGGTTCATATAAATTGATTTTCCCTGGATATAGAAGGAATTTTGTCCTTCTAGCGTTCAGGTAACAAGATGCACTCAAAGCTTGATGCATTATATTTGTTAGTATTCCTCTGTAACTGTCCTCGCATCTGGCTCAGAAGTGGTTTTGTCTGTATATTGTTTGCATGCATTGGAGTTTTTCTTTGGTTATGTTCTTTCAGGAATACTGGTGTTGATACTGCTTCATCACGAACAATCTCCATTGAAGTTGGCATGCTGGTAATTGCTATTTTATATGTATAAAATAAAATTTCTATGTTGCATCTCAGAATGAAGGGAATATATTCTTTTGGGTATGTTCAAGATTTTGCAAATAGAACATAGAAAACAGAGGGAGTATTATCGAGGGCGTTATGACACTAGGCAGTCTGCAGAGAGCAAACTACCTCAACTGCTTTTTAAGGAATTACACATATGGCAACCTTTTTGAAACAGAGGCAGTATGTATCAAGAGTACTCTAATTCATATATGTGTTCATCATAGAAAATGTGTTCAAATGTGACTTGAACAATATTGAATTCATTTTCACTAGAAGTGAGCATTGGAAAATAGGACATGGCTGTTTGAAAGGTTCCTATGGTTGGATAAGGGCCGGTTTGACTGATGTTATGGGCTAGGTCGTTTTGGATACTCAGCAGGAGATCTAGCAGCAATACTACATTGTGATAGATAGCTCGATTTGCTTCCAACAACAGCAAAGGTCTCAAGTGCTTTTCTGACCCAGGATTTTTTTTTTCTTGAAGGGTAAGATCTGCACTCTTGATATTATACTGAACTATCTATGTGTTCTATTTCTTTGATTGTTTCTACCAGATTAAATTTTGATTGTTTCCTGTCTATACTTGCTATTAATTTTGCTTTAAATTCTGATTAATTCAAGACCATAAAAATCACTAACATGTTTATTATGCTCCTAGCGTTAGCTAAAATGTCACTGTTATGCTCGGTGGTTCTTTATTATGCTGATTTTGTTCCTGAACTCCGCTCTTTGTTTCCAAATTGACAATGTATTTACTATAGGTCATGTTCTTCTGGTTACCACTGATTTAGTTTAGTTCCTTGAGTTTACTATTTATATACAGATTGTATCCACTTGCTTACTTAAATCTTTAATTCTCTTCTTAGATAAATCAAGATCACAGGGTGGGTCAGACTCTAAGAAGGATATAATTATCCATAGAGATGGAAGTCGTCCAAATATTGCAGCAGCAAGCACATTCGCTACAGATATCAACTACCAAAAGTTATGAGTGTATGATGGATTTCCATTTGAACTTTTGGTTAGTAGTATTGAAATGCATCCTGGCCATAATAAGCAATTAGAATGGAGCTGGTAACTAGCAGCCCTGTACACAAAGAATTAGTTTCTTGCCATATATATTGGAAACTGAGATGTGATCGATTTGATAGTACCTCATTTTTGGTTTTTAGGGTTAACCACAAATGATTAGTTTTCCTGTTTTGTGTCAGAAAATCCCTGCAGATATGTGCTCGAGGGGAAACCATTCGTCTACAAAAACAACATAACAGGAAGTCATCTTCCCTTGACTTTTTGGTTTATCCAAGTTTTCCAAGTCATCCCATATCATAATTAATGATGGCCCTGTTTGGCACAGCTTATATCCAACTTATTCACAGAAATAAGTAAAAGCTATGCCAAATAGCAAACTTATTTTATAGTTTATTAGTTCAGCAGCTTCTCAGAATGAACTAAATAGCAGCTTATTTTTCAGCTGCTTTTCATCAGCCGGAAAAATAAGCTGCTTTTTTATTAAGTTTTAGCTGTACCAATCAGGGCCGATGTACCTTCACATTTTTTACGTCATGATATTTTATATCTACATTTAAATTAACTTTCTTAGCTTATAAAACAATATGTCAAATTGCTTTGTTGCTTATTAAAGTACTAACGTGCATTTCTTGGACCTGCATTACATTGACATAGAATAAATTCAGATTTTTTTTAAATACCAATGTTACAAAATTCTGAAGTTTTTAGATACCAAATTCTGGTGGTGATCACGTCATTGTAGCTGCTATCTCCAAGTTTCATTTCTGCTGTCATGTTGTCTCTTTGCTACTGTTATCTCCAAGGTTGGTCCTGTTTTTATGCAATGCTGGACAACGATGTATGAAGCAGGCTATGAGCTGGGCAACCTTGATGCTACGCTGATCTTGCAAAAACCAAAAATCTGCCTGATGAGGACACCCCTCATGACACCCCTTTGATCAATGATGAGCAAGGTCATGGACCATGTGCCATGCCAACTCCACATGTTGAGGAAGACAACCTCGGATACAAAGGGCCAATGACTAGAGCAAGAGTGAAGCAACTACAACATAAGGTGAATTCTCAGGTTTGAAGCACAAGTGAGGATGGGCATTCAAAGAGAGCAAGTTGGAGATGATGTTCAGATGTCCAGATTCTGACCTTCAAGTTCACGGCGCAATGTGTATCATTTTAGGTTGTTTCACCCCAAGTTTTATATATGGATGGAAAGCTTTGAAAATCTACTTTGATATGCAACAGACGGCACGTCCATTGAAGCTGTGTGGAGGGAGTGATGCACATTTTAGTGGAGACTGCTTCAGGCCCACGAGTTTTCGGGCTGAACGAATTAGAGAAGGCTTTGGGCCCAACTAGGAGGGGTGTTCCTAGGATAAATAGAACTTGAACCCCTGCTGAAACCCTAACCACGAATTGAACTCAGAAAATAGAGAAAAGCCAAGTGCTCTTGTCCTTAGGGTTGTGCCATAGTTGCCCCCTTGAGGATTGGGAGTGTTTCTCTACCATTTGTTCTTCTGTTTCGTTGTGATTTGCAAGAGCATTGCCTCTACCTTGCGTGGTTCAGGTTAGGCATCGACCAAAGCGTGTGTGGTTGGGTGAAATCTTTTGTGACAGGTGGCTGCTTAAGCAGTTGTTGGTGCTATGGATTCGTCAGTTTGCACGGGTCAAACTATCCCTAGATCCTTCAACGAGAAGATCAGACAAGCTCTCGCATCATTTTGGTATTTAGAGCTATGGTTTACATTGTAGGATCTTTACCTTTAGTTTTTCCCTTTTGTTTACTGTCTTGAACCGAAAATCCAAAAAATTTCCACTACCCATAACCGATCTGAAATTTCAGTGAGTTTGGTTTGAGTTCTAGTCTCATAGATCGAGTTTGGTTGTTGAATCTTTGTGTTTCCCTTCATTTTCCACCTCGGATCTGTTTTCCCCAATTGTTCCTCATCAAGATTTGAGTTTTTCCCTTCATTCTTGTGTTTTTAGTCAGGACAATTTTCATCCTGAAACATTTTCGCACTCAGATCTGAATTTGAGTATCAAACACCAGAACAAGCATAACTTTCGCATCTGAAATCCGTATTTGGTGTTCTGCAGCTCGTTGGAAAGATTATTTCAAGTCCTATCTAAATATCGTGAACGTAAGTTGTGAATCTTACAGTTGGGTATTGGTTTATCCACGAAAAGTTTCAACCCAATTGTTCTTAAAATTTTAGATCACTGAAATCGAGTGCACCCAACTATTCCTTGTGTACACCAAGTGTTTCATGATCTGAGTTGAATTCCAACTCAATCCATAGAACACGAGACCATCCTTTGCGGAAACTTTGAACTTTTTTGAGACTAGATGTAGTTGTTGCTTATGGGCTTTGCACTTTGCTGAAATTGAGGGTTAGTGTGAACATCAATTCTTCATTGTTATAGAATCTGGTGTGCTGATCTCAGTAGGAAAAAAATACGAAAAAAAGTAAAAAAAGAGAGAGAGAAAGATTAAGTGCTGAGATCACCACATTGATCAGCTTTGCTTGATATTGTTCAGTTTCACACAATCATCATTGGTGCAAATCATGTACCCCTTTCATTTTGTGAGCAATCAGCTAGCGTCTCTCTATAACTTGTGTAGCATTGAGCTTTGTTCTTAAGTGTGGCTCATTTTCTTGTCTGCAACAAGTTCCCCATATTTGCGTGTGAGTTGCTAAACACATTTATCATATTAAATAATTTTCAGTTCAACAACTATACTTTATACTTTGTTATATTGGCTGGATTCTTACTTAACCTTACAATAGCTTGAAGTTTTAGTCTGCATCCCACATACATAACCTTTCAAGCTTCACATATAAGTCTATGTTTAGGATTGCACTGCGACTTTGATTTCGCTTGATCTATCACGATTATCGTGTCTACTACCACCAAGGTGTGTGCAGCTTGCAATTCAGCAAGGACGCATAAGAACTGTAGTGGTAAGAGAAGGTGAGGACGAGTGATTTCCACAAAACTACAAAACTTGAATTATTGTCTTTTAGTCCACTAACAATGGCAAGTGGAGAAGGAGAAGAGCAAACAGGTTATGTCACACAAGATTAACTAAAGAAGCTAGTGCAAGACTTCAATACACAACTCACCGAGAACATCAACTCAATCCAAGCTAGCATGATTGCTGAGGTTGTGAAGGCCTTGAAAGCGAGTGGTGCTACGAGTACTCAAGAAGAAGAGCTAGATGAGACTGAAGAGGAGTATGCAGCTCAGATGCAGCAGGAAGAGCAAAGAAGGAAGAATGCCCATGGGCGAGGGCGTGGAGGAGGACGAGGTGGTGATGTCTTTGGCCATGGAAGAGGCCGTGGACATGGAGAAGGCGCTGCAACTGATACAATAGAGCAAGATACTTTTAGGTTGCATCGCAATGACAACTTTCAGCGTCATCGCAATATCATCAATGATCAGGCCAATGAAGAGAAGGTTGGGAAGCTGAAATTCAGCATGCCCAAATTTGAAGGCACTTCTGATCCCGATGCATATCTCACATGGGAGCTGAAGGTTGAGAAGATTTTCCGAGTGCATAATTATTTGGAGGAAAAGAAGGTGCAAATGGCTGCACTTGACTTTGATGGATATGCTCTTATTTGGTGGGAACAAATCCAGAATCAAAGAGAAGAAAATGGTGAGTTTCCAGTGGCAACATGGGCTGACATGAAGAGAGAAATGAGAGCCCGTTTTGTTCCAAAATATTATAAACGTGATCTATTTGACAAGCTGCAGAACCTGAAGCAAGGAAGCAAATCTGCGGAAGAATACTATAAAGAGATGGAGCAGGACATGATCAGAGCGTGCGTACATGAGGATGAAGAGCAATACATGGCACGTTTTCTCTCCGGCCTTAACCAGCTTATCAAACATGTTGCTGAATTTCATACCTACAACAATGTAGTAGAGTTAGTGCACATTGCACAAAAGGCTGAGAGGCAATTGAATGAAGATGCTAAACCAACAAAGCAATCAACATTCAGCTCAAAGGCATCATCAAGTGCTCCAAAAACAGCCAGGTTTGATTTGGGACGAGGCATGTTTTCATCTGGTTCAAGCTTCAACTCTAATATTCATTCCACCACTGTTGGAAAATCAAATACATTACCAAACACAGAGAAATCTGCTAGACCAACATCATCAAAGACTCATGCTCCATCAAGTTCCAGCTCTAGGAGTAGTGGGATTCAATACTTTAAGTGTTTAAGTCGAGGCCATGTCCTCAAGGATTGTTCTAACAATCGAGTAGTGATTGTTACGAAGGGAGGAGGATATGATTCAGCTAGTGAAGATGAGTATGAACTCCCTGCGGAAAATGACAAGTTTGATGATGCACAAGAAGTTGAGGATGGTGAGTACAAGAACTACACCTTTGAGGCCAGTAACACTATTGTTGTCACCAAAACATTAAGTGTTCAGGTCAAAGATGAAGAGAAGGCCCAAAGGTTCAAATTATTTCAAACCCAAGCCAAGGTAAATGACAAGTTGGTCAAGCTGATAATTGATGGTGGTAGCTGCCACAATCTTGCTAGCAAAAAAATGTGTGAGAAATTGGGACTGACCATGATAAAACATCCTCACCCTTATCATGTGCAATGGTTCAGCGATTGTGGAGATGTTAAAGTGCAACATATGGTGAGGGTTACTTTAGCATACATGATTACATCGACACCGTTAAGTGTGATGTTGTACCCATGACAGTTTGTCACTTACTATTGGGAAGGCCGTGGCAATTTGATAGGCATGCTATACATGATGGCAATGCCAACACATATGCTTTCAAGTGGCAAAAGAAAGGTATTAAGCTGCTGTCCATGACTCTCACTCAAATCATAGCAGCCAACATGCAAAAGAAAATGAGTGAGGGTGAGAAAGAAAGGAGAAACACTAGTGCTGTCCACAAATCGGTGAGTGAGAGACACAAGCCAAACATGAGTGGAAAAAGAGAGCATGAGAGGAAGAGTATGGTCATGGTAGCCACCAAATCTGAAATGACAGAAAATCTCAACATTGTGCATTTTGTGTTGTTGTACAAAGATGCAATTCTTTCTACTAATGGCATGACTTCTCTTCCTAGTGTTGCCTCTAATGTGCTGCATGCTTATGATGATGTCTTGCCGGAGGAAATACCAGCTGGCCTACCTCCACTTCGAGGTATTGAACATCAAATTGACCTCATTCCAGGAGCCTCCCTTCCAAACCGGCCACCATACCGCACCAACCCGGAGGAAAAAAAGGAAATTTAGCAACAAGAGCTTGGTACGTGCAAGAAAGCCTTAGCCCTTGTACTGTCCGTGTTCTTCTCGTTCCTAAGAAAGATGGTACATGGAGATTGTGTGTTGATTGTAGAGCTATTAACAATATCACTATTCGATACCGTCATCCAATCCCTAGGCTTGACTACATGTTGATGAACTTAGTGGTGCTGTTATCTTCTCTAAAATTGACCTACATAGTGGATACCATCTTAGTATGAAGCAAGGCAATGAATGGAAAACATCCTTTAAAATAAAATTTGGTTTGTACGAATGGTTAGTGATGCCTTTTGGTTTAACTAACGCACCTAGCAGTTTCATGTGCTTGATGAATCATATTTTAAGGGATTTCATTGGAAAATTTGTGCTGGTTTGTTTTGATGAAATTTTTTTATACAGCCACACCATGGAGGAATATGTTGAGCACATCAAAAGGGTATTGGAGGTTCTTCGAACTGAAAAATTGTATGCTAACTTAGAAAAGTGCACCTTTTGCACCGACAAGGTTGTGTTCTTGGGCTTTGTTGTTTCAGGACAGGGAGCAGAGGTGGATGAATCCAAGGTTGAAGCTATCAAGAATTGGCCTACTCCTATCAATGTGAGCCAAGTAAGAAGCTTTCATGGCCTTGCTGGCTTCTATCGACGCTTTGTGAAGGATTTCAACACCATTGCAGCCCCATTGAATGAGCTAACAAATAAGGGTGTTGAATTTGTTTGAGGTAAGTCACAAGAAGTTGCTCTTCAAGAGATAAAAGATTGTTTAACATCTGCCCCACTGCTTGCTTTACCTGATTTTAATAAATTTTTTGAGATAGAATGTGATGCTAGTGGAATAGGCATAGGGGTGTCTTGATGCAAGAAGGCAAACTTTAGTGAGAAACTTGGTGGTGCCCAACTGAATTACCCTGTTTATGATAAAGATTTGAATGCTCTAGTTCATGTACTTGAGACTTGGCAACATTATCTTTGGCCTAAAGAGTTTATCATTCATTCTGATCATGAGGCTTTAAAGTACTTGAAAGGCCAAGCAAAACTGAACCATAGGCATGCCAAGTGGGTTGAGTACATTGAGTCTTTTCCCTATATTGTTAAGTACAAGAAAGGAAAAAAATATTGTTGCTGATGCTTTATCTCGAAAGAGTGTTTTTCTTAATCAATTGGAGGTGAAGGTCCCAGGATTAGAAAGCATAAAGGAATTATATGCCAACGAACTTGTTTTTGCGGAACCATACTTGAAATGTCAAGAAGGAAAGGGATGGGACAAGTACCATTCGCATGATGGATTCTTGTTCCGAGCTAACAAGTTGTGTGTTCCAGATTCGTCCAATCATTTGCTTTTATTGCAAGAGTCACACATGGGTGGGTTGATGGGTCACTTTGGGAGAGAAAAGACTTACTGCTGAGTGATCACTTCTATTGGCTGAAGATGAGACGTGATGTTGAAAGGTTGCACCATGTACGACCTGCCACAAGGCTAAATCAAAACTTAAACCCCACGGTTTGTACACTCCACTCCCTGCCCCCAATGCCCCTTGGGAAAACTTAAGTATGGATTTTGTTTTGGAGTTACCAAGAACTAAGAAGGGGAGGGATTCAATTTTTGTTGTTGTTGATAGGTTCTCTAAAATGGCACATTTTATTCCTTGTCATAAGAGCGACGATGCTAGCATGTAGCTGACTTGTTTTTCAGAGAAGTTGTGAGGCTACATGGAGTGCTAAAGACCATTGTTTCAGACCGTGATGTGAAGTTCATAAGCTATTTTTGAAAGACTTTGTGAGCCAAGCTTGAGACAAAGTTGCTGTTCTCGACAACATGTCACCCACAAACTGATGGACAAACCGAAGTGGTCAATCGCACACTATCTACGCTGGGCAGTCCACTCTACAACGCAGTTGTGCCCTTTCGAAGTTGTTTATGGATTCAAACCAGTTGCTCCATTCGATTTGCTGCCACTTCCCCTCCAAGAGCGTACAAATATGAAGGCCCCCAAGCCTGCTGACTATGTGAAGAAAATCCACCTGAAGACAAAGAAAGAGATTGAGAAGAAATCTCAGTACTATGCCGCAAAGGCGAACAAGAACCGCAAAAAGCTAATCTTTGAGCCCATGATTTTGTTTGGGTGCATCTTCGGAAGGGCATATTTCCTAAGAAGAGAAAGTCTAAATCTCTGCAAGAGGAGATGGTCCATTCAAGGTTCTTGCAGGAATCAACGACAGTGCTTAGCTTTCGAGGGATGATTATGCAGCAAGCAACACGCTCAATGTTGCTGATTTGTCCCCATTCTTTGGTTTCGAAGAATGAGTCGAGGTCGACTCCTTTTCAAGAAGAGGAGGATGATGAGGATACCCCTCATGACACCTCTTTGATCAATGATGAGCAAGGTCATGGACCATGTGCCATGCCAACTCCACATGTTGAGGAAGACAACCTCAGATACAAGGGACCAATTACTAGAGCAAGAGTGAAGCAACTACAACATGAGGTGAATTCTCAGGTTTGAAGCACAAGTGAGGATGGTTATTCAAAGGGAGCAAGTTGGAGATGATGTTCAAATGTCCAGATTCTGACCTTCAAGTTCACGGCGCAATGTGTATCATTTTAGGCTGTTTCACCCAAGTTTTGGAAATCTACTTTCATATGCAACAGATGGCACGTCCATTGGAGCTGTGTGGAGAGAGTTATGCATATTTTAGTGGAGACTGCTTCATGCCCACAAGCTTTCGGGCTGAACAAATTAGAGAAGGCTTTGGGCCCAACTAGGAGGGGTGTTCCTAGTATAAATAGAACTTGAACCTCTGCTGAAACCCTAACCACGAATTGAACTCAGAAAATAGAGAAAAGCCAAGTGCTCTTGTCCTTAGAGTTGTGCCATAGCTGCCCCCTTGAGGATTGAGAGTGTTTCTCTACCATTTGTTCTTGTTTTTCCTTGTAATTTGCAAGAGCATTGCCTCCACCTTGCGTGGTTCAGGTTAGGCATGGACCAAAGCGTGTGTGGTTGGGCGAAATCTTTTGTCACAGGTGGCTGCTGGAGCAGTTGTTGGTGTCATCGATTCGTCAGGTTGCATAGGTCAAACTATCTCTAGATCCTTCAACGCGAAGATCGGACAAGCCCCCGCATCACTGTCCATTCAAGGAGACTGTTCTGTCCAACTTATGTGAACTACATGGGGGCAGCTCCATCTGTTGTGAATCTTAAGCCCAAGACAAATGAGAAAGTTGACAATCTTGGGGAAAACAGGAGCACAGCCACACATACTGTCACGTATTATAGTCAATCTGTGGATTCTCATGTGAAGTATCTGGAAATCCAATGGCCCAAATAAAAAGTGGTGTTTCAGTGTTGGTTATCGGGAGTGCAACTTCTTTTATGTTATTATTCATTTCTTATGTCATTTAATTTTCTTGGAGTTGACAAGTTAATTATTCTTTTCTGAAACTATAAGGTTAATAATTCAAAGAGAGCACAAACTTGCAAGGAAAATCGTTTTCTGCCATGCACCACGTATAAGGTATGCCACTTCATACACTTCTATTTTTTTTTAACCTTCTTTATGTTTTCGAATTTAACGTTTGATCTCCATTAGCCTCTCAAATGTCTGTCTGCATAGGGGCATTTGTTTGACTGAAATCTTACAGCTTTCACACATTCACTGCACATACAGTAGAGAAAAAAAAAATCAGAGAATAACATTAAGTAGAGCAGGTGGCTTATTTTTTCAAGTCCAACTTGTTAATGAGAATGGTGAGAGTACTATTTAGTTGGGATCCTGGATTTTGTTCATACCAATATGGTAGTCTGGATTCTAAACTCAGACCGGTAGGATGTGAATAAATTTTAGTATTGGATGCACCGAATTTTGCAATGATTTTTATTGAGGTAAATGATGCGAATGAGTGTTACCATTCGATTTTGTTTACACTCAACAAATGATGTTTCGGTGTAGCATTCACCAGTTCTAAAAGCAAGTTCTTTTAGTTGATAACAACATGGGCTTGAATAGTGTTTCAGAACGACTGCTGCTTTAATGTGACAATGTATTTACCATAGGTCATATTCTTAATGTTACTACTCATTTAGTTTAGCTCCTTGAGTTTACTGTTTACATACAGATTGTATCCAATTGCTTAGTCAAATTTTTAATTCTCTTCTTAGATAAATCAAGATCACAGGGTGGATCAGACTCTAAGAAGGATATAAATCATATAGTTATCCATAGAAATGGAAGCAGTCCAAATATTGCAGCAGCAAGCACTTTCGCTGCAGCTGTAATAAGCAATTATACTCAGCAATTATATTCCGAATTAGCTGGATAATCTTTTTAATCTCACTAATGCAGTTCATGACTCCTGACATTTAAACTTGCTGGACAATATGTTGCAGTAGATCTAATGGGATTGTTCACATCCACATCTCAGGTGCCTCCAACGCCAACTTTTTTATTTAACAACTATTCCATTGTCCCTTTTATGTTGATTTCAATAGTTAAATATCCCTTTTAGGTAAGCTGTTTCTCTTTAAATATTTCTATAAACTCCGTGACTTTAAATAAACTTTATATTCATATATCACCTATCCAACAATCATAGAAAATTATTTAACAATTCCTGCAACAATGCACATCTAACCATTCATAAATTCCCTATCACGTTGCTCTCTAGCTTACTCCTCACTGCCCCACTATTGTATATAGAACCGAGTCTTCACTAGTAGAGATTAGCGCACCATTGCGCGCCATTTATAGGGAGGAGGTAACTGAATATACACGTGTAATTAAATGAAAAATAACATTTTTTTAATTCACATAATAAATTTTATGTTGTCTCTGTCGAAGTTTGATCAAAATTATGAAGAATGATCAACCGCAGCCCAATTTATGTTCTTAGACCTCTATCAGAAGACTGCTCTATTTCTAAAATCAACAACCAAGAGCATGTTGTCTAATAAGTATCATATTATGCCTCTATATTGGTGTTTAACCAGTGGACTTATTAAATTAAAGATCTCTTTCTTCTAAAGTCCAGACAACAACGGTGTTATAAGAAATGCTGGATAGTTATACCAGGTATAATTTGATGAAACATACCTTTGTTTCACACGGTCATCCCAATCCTAGAAAAGAAGTGAGTAGTAATCTTTTGTTTCAGATAATATATATGTCTAGCGGTGCTGAATAAGACTTTTCAGCTTACGATTAGTCAGTAATCTATCAAGCAGACATAATCAACAGCAAAGATAAGAGGGAAAGGAGCTAATATTTTTCAACTGTGATAATCTCCCGTTCCATTATATTGCATAACGGAAACAGTACAAGATAGAGAGAACTCTCCAGAGGTCACCAGCGCCCAAGATAAAGTGACAGCAGGAGTTCAACAAACTAGAACTGAGATCTAGAACGAGACGGGCAAGCTCAGTTGTTACAATCCAGAACAGAACAAAAGACAACAAGCCATAATACTAGAACTCAGTAAACACAGGTTAGGAGCCTGGTGTAGCACTTGCTGAGCTTCATCCTCCAGAGAGCTCCAGTCTGTTAAAGTTGATTCTTTAATTCCTTTAGGTATTGAATTTAATTCCCATTTTCCTCACTTATTTTGTAACATTTGACATTGGTGAATTATTCTAATTGGGCTGCCGTGCTTAATGGACTGGCCGACACAATTAGCTATTTTTGTGCCGGGCCATGGGCTACCACCGGAGCTCGTTAAGCATGACGTGCTGGGCTGGCTCGAAATTTAATGGGCCATGCTTTTCATTGCATGGCTGTGCCGTGCGGTGCGGCCCATTTGGCTATCACTAGTATGTACATTGCTAGCTATAAACCTACTGCCTCCTTCGTCGAGTTGCTGACTGCAATTGTTTTTAAAATATAAATGAATTACTTTAATTTTAGACCTTGATTAGAATACAGAAATTTCACAGGAAAACGCAGGAAAGAGAAATAATTTTTCATTCTAAACAGGGCCTAATAAAAATACGTACACATTCCAATTCTTAAATTGTTATCATCACTAGTCTTTATATCCGTGCTAACACTACGGTATAAAAATATAATTTAAGAAAATAATATATTAATATTAAAATTTGAAATCTCTTGAGAGGATTATTACGTGCTTGTTCATGAACAGGGGGTACTTCATCTCCGGGTAGATCCCCGTGACCCTCTTGTCATTCAGCGCAATGTCGATGAACATCTCAAACATTTTTTTTCATCTGTTACCGAAAGGGTAGTCGCGTATACTTAAATAGACGGAAATGAATTTGTTTTATGTTTCAACAAATTTCAGTTTTCATCTTGGATCCACGGTGTGAGAGGTAATAGATTGGAGATATTTTTTTAATTTGTTAACAAATAATTATTTTTGTGGACCCAAAATATGAGAGATTTGAAAAAGATAAACTGTTAGATTTGTAAAAGGTGTCAGAGCAGAGATTTGGTACGTCGGATTTGTAAAAACGAACAACTTTGGGTGCATTTTTCTGTAGTAATCCTAGAAAAGAAGAACTATGCAGAGTGTACCATCCAACGATCCATCCTTACATCCATTTATCCATTGGAATAGAACCACCGGGGAAGAGGCAAGGTTTTTCTTTTCGTTTGAATGGTAAAACCGGTCATACCGGTTTAACGAAAATTGCAAAAATCGGTCAAACACCATTCCAAATCTAGAAATCAATTTGAACAAAATTTAGTCGAAAACCGGTTGGTTTTTTCAATTTCTCGAGCGGTTTCATTGGTTTATCGATTGATTTTTCTAGTTTTATATGTTTTCAAAATTTGAAACCCACTGGTTTGACCAGTTTTACCTTTTAGCTTTGCCGGTTTATCGATTTTTTTTGAAATTCCAAAATTTTCAAATTTTCAATTTTTTTTGAATTTTTAAAATAAAAATCAATCGTCTGATAAAACCGAATTGGGTTCATTGAAAACATAAAAACTGATCCAGTTTTTATGGTTTTTTTAACCCTTGGAAGAGGAAAGGGGAAGATGGGAAGAGACGAAGAAGAAGCAGTAGACCTAGGCAGCGGAGCGAACGCTGGTCCGGCGATGAGGGCCTTAGTGGCCGTCAGGCAACCTGGCCGTTGCCCAGTTGGCACCGCAGGCTACGGGTCGCTTTGGTCTCCGCACACGATTTGTAATTTGTTAATTTGTTACCACAGATTGGAGATATTTTTTACATTTTTAATCATATAAATTTTACATTTTTAAACTCAAAAAGTTAAAATTTATTTATAATTTACATTCTCAATATTTAACAAGACACTGGTCAAAATGAAATACTCCCTTTGGCGAGAAAAAGTCTAATTTCTTTACTTTCAGATATCATGTTTGATTATTTGTATTATTCAATTTTTTAAAAAACATTTTATTATTAATAATACTTTTACTAATTTGTGTAGTTCTATACTTGTGTAAAATTTTTGAATAATATGAATGGTCGAATGTGATATTTAAATAAAAAAAATGATATTTTTTCGTGAACGGAGGGGTAGCAGTAGTTTTTAAACCGGAGGGGAACCTGAGAAGATCAATTTTCCAGATCGTAAAGAGCGTGTACACGTGGGCAGTGACGTCATCACAAATTCTGTTATTGGCGCGTGATCGTCCGACTAATCAGCTCTCATCCGCCGATTCGCGTACCATTAATTGTGGAAAACGGAAACCCTCTATTTTTATTTGCTGTCACTGTTAGCTTATAATATTATTTTAAGCATTTTTTTATTAAAATATAATAAATATTATATTTTATTATAATTCGTTTGATTATTAAAGATAGTTGAAACATGACTTATAAATTTTATAAAGTTAATTTATTTTTATATAAAATAAATAATTAAAGATGATTTTAAAGTCAACAATAACAAAAATTAGAATATAAAAGAAGTATGTACGTTCGTCTCGTCTGCATCTTAGTAACCATCCATAAAAGTACGAGAATAAAACCACATTAACCAGTAACCACGCATAATGAACAAGAGGAATCGGAAGACCGCAGAGAACCGCCGGCAGAATAGCCAGAAGAATCTGCGGCACCAAAAGCGGCAGCAGAGAAGCCCAGATCTTCTCAAGGCTGTGGCGAAGCCGTATAGCGGGATAGGAGGCGGACCCGGGCACCGCCGACCAAGGTGCACCATGTCTACACCGCCGTTTTCAGCTGGTTCGTGCGAGAACGCACCTCCCCTCCTGCTTGTTGCCTGACGGCGCCGACGTTGTCGCCGCAGCTGCTCCAGTACTGCAACCGGCCGCAGCGCCAGTTGCTCAACTGGCATGCAGCGGCACTGCTAGTTGTTGGTTGTAAATGTGATCAACAACTAAACAATTAAGTATGAATGATAATCACAATTAAATCAGTTAACTAAATTGATTTAGTGTGAAAAGAGACTAACAGCTAAACTGTTAGTTCAACTACATTTGTATTAGACATTAAATGCTTTAATTGAAAACTTATAGAAATCACCAGGGTGCTCCCCCAGTGCATAGTGGCTATAAATAGGGAAGAGAGATGATTCCAGCAGTGACATGATTAAGAATTCACAACTAAAGTTCATGCCCTAAGTATAACCCAATCAATCAAGCCACCACAAGCACTGGGAAAGGTGTTCCTAAGCCCTAGTGGCAAGAAGGAGGTCCAGAAGCTTAAGAATATCAAGTTCAGTGAAGATGAGAGCACAAGATTAAAGTACGATTCTAAACTCTCCTCTGAGGTTGTTCAAACACTTAGCCACATTGATCCTGCAAAAATAACAATGGCATCCGAGCCAATTTGCCAAAGATTGAACCTCATGATGTTCAGTTATTATCATACCTTTCTGTCAAACTGAAAACCCTAAGGATCACAGCCCAAATTCATGCCTAATTAAAGAGCTAGGGTTTTCTAATGTGTGGTTGCTCACTATCAAGCAAAACCCCTAACTCTAACTCTAAAATCAATGAGCAATCGATGCTTTTTGGTTTTGGGTAGGGCTTCAATTAAAGGAATTTTAAAGCAATTGAAGCAACCTCTAAGTATTTCTTGAAGAACCCTAACTCTAGCTACAGTCAGATCCCCAAATCTGAGAACCCTAACTCTAAAATCAAGCAAAGGCAGCGGGGGTGACTTATCTCGAGGTGGTGGCGGTTGACGTCGACGTGTTCTTGCTTGTCAGAGCCACCGCCGGCGCAACCTCGGATGATGCCCTGCTGCACCGGCCCATGCGCAGTGCACGACGCATGTCGCCAGTCGCTGGAGCTCCCTGGCGTCCGCGCCACCACCGAGCAGCGCTTCCAGGGCGAAGTAGCCGGAGCCCGCAGCTACCGCCGTCACCTTTCGTGCACGCGCCGGTGGGTGCATAGGTAGGCCCACGCAGTAGAGGAACTGGACGAGGCCGACAGTTGGAGCCTCGCACAGACAGCAGAAGCGCGAGCTCCGACCGAGAAGCTGCGTCGGTGCTACCGCTCTACCCAATCGCGCGTGTGAATGCGCGCCGACTCTGGCCACCATCGCTAGAGACGGAAGATGCAAGGGAGAGGAGAAGAAAATGGGGCTAAGGTTCGCGCGGGGCAGCACCTGCTGGTTTTGTTCTCGGCACGATGCTCGCGAGTCATCCGATCTAATCGGACAGCCACTAATGCTCGGCGCCCCAAAGGCCAAGCAGGCCGCGCGCGTGGGCGCTTTCTTGGCTTGGCCCAGGTTGTTCGGCTCGGGCCCAGGCAGGAAGGCGGCGCGTGGTAACTGGGCCAAATGGCCACTGGGCCAAAATAGGTTGGCTTAGGCCCGCCATAAACAGTGGCTTTTCTTTTTTTTTTCAGGAGATTTTCTTAGTGGGCCAAATAATGTTGGGCTTTTGGGCCAAAATGAATTTTGAATTTTGACCACTTTTTCAGTAAAAATTTTAGAATAATTTTAGAAATTTATCTTGGGCTCCAAAATTAAATAAAATTTAAATGAATTTCAGTCAAAATTTGGACCCCTTTGGCTGAAATTTTAAATAAGGACAAATTTTGGGTAGAATTTTTTATTCCACCTATAAAAATAAATTAAGAGAAATTTGATGGAATTTGACCAAAATTTAGAAATAATTTATGACAAATTTAAATTTAGTAAAATTTTGAATTAAATTAGTGGATACTATCCCCTTCCCAAAACACTAATATTGGAAATTAATGGAATTTTTGGGTCTTATGGAATTTTTCCCCTATGAATCACTTGAATGATTTTTCCCCTTAGGAATGGTTAAGTGATTTTATCCTTATAATTTGAATATGAAATTTTCTAAGGATAGTTTATAATTAGGGAATTAATGGTTTTATGGATATTAAAGCATTCATGTTATGTTATTATTTTAAGTATTTGCTTTAAGAATGCTTTATTATGTTTTGCGCTGCAATATTATCACTCATAATTAAGTGTGGTATATATTTATCATTCTCGCTAAAGCTGATTGATAAATATATTACCGCAACCATTTTATTATCCCTGTTCAATTTCTTGTCAAAGATGATTTTGGACCTAGACGATGAAATAAGTTTTATGCACAAAATTAAGTGTGG